>JAZGTK010013364.1:0-14358 GCA_036877625.1 Ambastaia sidthimunki | reverse complement strand
AACCATATACTGGGGACAAATTTGTAACCAGAAGTGAGCAAAACTTGCCAAATCTGAGCAAAACCTCTTTTTGGGGACGTCCTCATTTGTAAAAACGTAAAAAAGTTTTTTGTTAGGGTTAGAGTGTGGGTTAGGTTATAGTGTTTATAACTAGCTATGTATAAAAACAATAAAAGTCTATGGAATGTCCCCATTTAGAAAGATAAGTAAACGTGTGTGTTTGTGTGTGTGTGTGTGAGAGAGAGAGAGAGAGAGAGAGAGAGAGAGAGTTGTTGTACAGTACAGTGTTTAATTTTTTTGTGTAGAGGATGCAAAATTACAAATACAATCATAAAAACATTTTCTATACATCATTCAGCTTCTTAAAATTAATATGGAACATACAGGAAGACAGTTTAAATTATTTGCTACTGAATGTGATTGTGTATCACAAAGTTTCCTTAAAGGAAATAACAGAACTTTCGCAACAAGTAAATTTTACTTCCTTTAGTCACAAAATAAAGGTGTGAAAGACATTTTGACAGCTTAAACACACCCTCCAAAGAGGTTTGTTCCAGGATTGGTTAAGATTTGTGAAGCTATATAATTTTCCACGCTGGCGTTTGGAACGCATGCTAATTTTGAGATACACCTAGCAATTAATGAATAATGGTTTCAGTGTTGCATAATGAGGCTTTGCTCACATTAGATTTTATGCAAACAATTTCAGCATGTCAGCTGCGCCGTGTTCGTCGCCACTGCAGAAGACCAATTATTGCTGTCAATCAGCAACATGCTGAGTTTATAAAGCCTTTGCTCTAAGAATAACTGCTTCCCTCGACCTGTCCCCCATCCCCACCCCCTCACTGCAGTACTCGGCAGGGATGGCGGCTGATTCCACAATGAGGTCTGAAGTGGAGGAGTTGCAGAGGAGAGCCAATCAGGTGACGGATGAGGTAATGGCACCCACAAACATGTTTAAAGTAGAAAACTTCCTGATTGAGGAATCGATTCTTGTTTGTCCTCAGCTAACAGCATGTGCTCTTTAATTGTTGATGTTGTTTTGATGACACTGCACAAGCCACCCATCGACAGGGCCTACAGTGATGTCATCAGACATTTTCCCTGTTCTCTTGTTAAGGTTACTACAGGTCTCTTATCCCCATGGTACATAGCAACTAAGATAAGGATGCTGAACACGTTATATTTGTGCTTACAGTGTTATTATGATTTCTGATGTGATCATCACTTGTGACTTAAAGTCATTATTCATTGCCAGATTTTCCACTGGATATTAAATAATCAGAGCAGGTGGCTTTAAATGTACACTTTTATATTTGATGAATGATGCTGAATTAACTTAACTGTTCAAATAAATGCTTTATAAGCAACATTATAATTTTAATTTGTGGTTAAAATATTTTTTTTACCTCCATTAGTCCTTAGAGATCACCAGAAACATGAAGCTTCTGCTTGAAGAGGTGAGTACAGTATATACAGTATATACAGAGTACAGTATATACAGAGAAAAAGGAAAATGGATTCTTCACTATTCTGTAGATTGGTAGAAGTTTTATATTTATAAAACAAATTTATGACATTTACCATTTAAAAACTTACATACAAACATACATGTAAAACTTAAATACAGTGTTGTATCTGAAGAATCAAGAGGTTTTACATTTTGTGTAGATCATCTCTTTTTATATTGACCACAGCATTCACAACACATTTTATTGATCTGTTTTATAGATTTTCATTTACAGAGAATAGGCGTCTTGTCTGCTTAGTGTGATTTTATTGCCTTTTAATGTTTCAACAGAGTAAGGATGCAGGAATCAGGACTTTGGTTATGTTGGATGAACAGGGAGGTAATGAGTTCTCTTCATATACTTCAGTACTAGTCCAGATAAAAGAATGAAACTGTACAGCAGCTTAATAATGAACTTAAACACACTGTCTGGAGTTCAGCCAGACTCCTGTATTCACAGTCGCATCTGTATGACGGGTAGCTATTATCTCTGTGCTAATGACACTGAGCACGCACAATCATGCATTGAGATGCCAACCAGCTCTGTGGGAGTGCAGCCCTCGCGTTCTTCTTTTGTTATTTACTTGTCTCTTCAGTACAACATATATAAATTGAGTTATATATGATTTTGCAAATATGTACCTTGTATGTGTTTAAGTATGCATGCTTGCATATATCCATCCCTTTCAATTCCCCGTCCTGCTGTCCCCCGTGCCCCCCATCTCCCCCGCATGGCCAGAACAAATGGACCGCATAGAAGAGGGCTTGGATCAGATCAACAAGGACATGAAGGAAGCTGAGAAAAATCTGACTGACATGGCCAGGTGCTGCGGTCTGTGTATCTGGCCATGTACAAAGTAGGTTTCCTCCCAGACACTTGAGCCACTGCTGGGCTTCGGTAGTCAGCCATGTCACCCCTCATGCCTGTGTCCCATTATAAACCCTGAGCTGCTTTGAAATTGCTTCATATTTGTCTTTTTGTGATCAAGGTCCAGTTTTGTGAGCAGTGGTTTGTTATAACTACACCATGAATACAGATGAAATGTTTAAAACTGCAATCTGTAAATTTTGCCTCTCTAGCACCATCTCTGTTTAAAACCTAAAATTTCATGTTACTTTAAATACTTTATATTACGTAAGCATTTATGAGCTCAATAACTGACTTTTATTCATTTGAAACCCAAAAAGTTACGGATTGCAGTTTTAAAATGAACCCAAAAGTGTATTACAAGCCATGCTCACACAACAATTGCCATTATTTTATAATGTAAGTTATTTTATTATTTTTATTCATGTTCCTTTTGTCTTTCAGTCAGTTTGTATTTGTTTTGTCATTCTGAGCTATAGGGCTACCATAGAGGTTCAGTTGCTTGTGGGCTCGTGGTGCTTTTAGCTGAGAAAACTTGTTGTGTTTTTATCTTGTCCTCATACTTTAACCCCTGAAACCTCCATACTGTGACCCCGCCTTCCGACATCCAGAGCAGCTGGAGCGGATTGAGGAGGGTCTGGACCAGATCAACCAGGACATGAGGGAGGCTGAGAAAAACCTTACAGATCTGGGCAAATGCTGCGGTCTGTGCTCCTGTGATAAGTATGTGATGTGACTGAGGGGCTATGCTTTTATGTGTGTAGGTGTGCTTGCATTAAAACGTACGTTCCAGTTTGTGCCAAACTATTTCTTGTGTGAACTCACAAATTCACAGTAAATTGGTTGGGTGTCATTTTCATTTGATGTAGTTGTTGTTTTGTCCTAGGTCCTAACTAGTAAGAGAAGAAAACTTCTAAACCACAACTCACTAAACAAGACTTACCTAGTACTTAAACTACAAAGGTGGGGTTTGAACAATTCCAGGTCACCAACCAAATATTAACTACTGTGATTCTTGTGTGGTTCATTCAAAACAGATGCAACACAAACTGTCTTCAGCAGTCAGTGTCAAATCCTACTCAATCATACACAATAACCGCCTCATTTTACAAATAATCTGATTTTGTTGGTTATTGGAAACAGATAAGACTGATTTCATCAACCTCATGTGTTGCTCATATGACTTTCCACAGGCTTAAGGACTTTGAAGCAAGTGGGGCCTATAAGAAAGTGTGGGGTAATAATCAGGATGGGGTGGTATCTAGCCAGCCCTCGTCCCGGGTGGTGGATGAGAGAGAGAAGATGACCATGAGCGGTGGATACATTAGAAGGTCTCAATCAGTTACCCAAACTTCAACATGTTGTTTTTTAACTCATTAACTTATTTGCAATGAACATCTGCACCAATAGAATGGAGTATTAATATAAAGGGTTAGATGTTCATTTAATATGAAGGGTTAATGTAATTTAAATGCACTACTGCTTTAGTGGCATGTGTGTAATTGCTGGTGTGCACATCTGTTGAACAGAGTGACCAATGATGCTAGAGAGGATGAAATGGAGGAAAACTTGGCGCAGGTAGGCAGTATCCTTGGCAACCTCAGAAGCATGGCGCTTGACATGGGCAATGAGATCGACACTCAGAATGTTCAGATAGAACGCATACAGAGTAAGGTCAGTATTGAGCGACCATTTGTTTGCTAAACAGAAATGGATGTTTTACCAAGAGCATCTGAACTGGGTCAGTTCATATTAATGGATGTCTTTCTGTTTTGCAGGCCATGGTTAATGAATCCCGCATCAATGAGGCCAATCAGAGGGCCACGAAGCTAATATCAAGATAGATGGTGGAGATTCCGTAATTTGTTATACATGTTTACAGTCTTGTGTAGGAAACTGCACACGTAATGAGACAAATGATTAGGTTATCTGTCTATTACAAACAATTAGGTTATCGGTCTGTTTTAAATAACTATTTATGGAACTTGAATTTCTGCCTGTTGATGCGACAGCAAGTTAATAAGGAAAATGAATCGGTACTAATATACTGTCACTAGTCTGGTTTGTCCTGTGCTGTATTTGTACATAAAACATCAATTATCTTTTAGATGTCAATCTTGTTGTTTTTAAGCCTGCAGAACATGCCAACACAGATGACGTTCACAATTCCTCTCACAAAACAGTGTCAAGTTGTATCTGTAAATGTATTTGTTTGTTTTAGTAACCTAAAAAAACAATACATCAATTTGTATAACTTAAAAAAACAAGTCTTAAGCTATATTTTTGATGCACAACTCATTTTTCCAATAGTAGCCTATTTTTGGGAAGCTAAATGATACATCCTTTAGTTCATCAGACGCCTAAATGGTTAAAAACGCAAGCAGCCATTAGATTTGGGAAGACTCACGCAGGGACATTTAAACGAGTCTCACTACAGCCACCTACAGGTTAAAAGTGGCATTACAACGCCACTCCCTCACTTTCACAGAGAATCACAAAATGGTGGCGAGTCATTGCGTTTCCCTTTTATTAGTGAACTATAAATGCTGACTCAGTGTTAGTCAAACAGGGTTTATTTAGAAACAGCTCAAACCTCTGTAACACAAACCAATTTTATATTGCAGTTGCTTTGGTTCCATGAAGGCCAAAATAAATGTGTGAAACACTGTATTTGCAGAATGACTAAAATTTGAGTCCAAATGTCGTTGTTACGTTCCTCATGTACACATTTTATTATCCTTGGTGTTTACACTATTTTTATTTCTATTTTAAACTTCATTTTTATTATTACTGTAGAGCAAACATCTGTTAGGTGCAGCTATTGCATTCATTTTAAACAAATTTCAATATACCCATATGCAGCACAGATATTGAGTTGGAAAAAATGCGTACAAAATGCATTACATTTTAACGCCTTATATTTCGATTGCACGTAAATAAAAACGACTTAAGTCTACTTTTGTTCAAATGCAAGTTGTACGATTGATTTTAGGGCCACGGCGTGTATATGCAAGGTTAGGAATGGTTGCATACAGGCATATTGTAGGATTACTTTAGTACGTTGGCGAACTATCGTAGCGGAGGGGGAAAAACACGTAAACTGAGTCTGCGCGACGCAGGGATCACAGCCTACGAAGTTTATCGGACAAGACTGACAAATACTAGGACGCGTTCGGCCTTATTGTAGGTAATTACCACTAAATCCATCACCGATATCAACACCAAGAAAGTTTGCAACGGTTCGGTGTCGGTCCCTAAACCCGTCTTTTCGATTAAAATAAAACACTTTCGCAAATGCTTCTACGAAAAGCGTGCGTACTTCGTTTTTCCACTAGGCTTGCTAGCTACCAACGCACAATACAGATCCGCTTGCGCGTCCGGATGGAGTGCATGCTTATTACGAAAATTGCATGTATATTGACGCGTAAAAGCGTATTATTTACATGCATAAATGTCCATTAACGAGTTATTTTAGAAATGGCAAGTTAAAAACGTAACAGTAGACGCGGCGCGTCTGCGATGGCGCTCGCTCGAGTCTGGCTGTTCCTATTGCGCTCACGATTAGGCAGGAAAACAAAGAAGCAGGAAGCATATGGACACACCGGCGAGGCGGTGTGAGATCACGCTGCAATTAGTTGTAACAGTTAATTTAAAGTAAAAGGATCCTGGAAAATGTGGAACTGTGGCTTTTCCAAATCATCCCTGCGCGTGCCTGTCCTGTCCTTTTAAAGGGCACGCGTCACATGAGCGACGCTATTGCTTCATGTTTATATTAGACGAGGATTTATTTAAGGAAAATTTGTTTAAACACATGCACACTCCAAGTTGTTATAGTTGTCTCCGAAATTTTATACGCTGATATCTTAGTATTCAAAAAGACAAATGCACAATAGAAGCGTTTTCACTAGTTTATGACGTATTTTTGGACCTCATTGTGTGCATATATATATATAAAATTATTATTAGTATACATATACATTGTGTGCACTATATACATATATGTACACTATAAAACCTAATAATAAAAAATAGCATGTTTTGAAACCGTAATATTATTTTTGCAAGAGTTTATAAATATTTTATGCTTCTGGGGGTCAAAGGGAAACTTTAATTTGAATTACGTTTTTTCCAGCCATAAAGTTCCAGCTACCTGTCTGATGGATGTTATCTAGAAGTTCCTGTTTGGTTGTGTTCAGAAACCACACTGAGGGCAGCTAAGAGCCGAGCAGATGTCCAGGTTTTTGCCGTACCACTACAGGGGCCCAGATGGCAGTTTGGTGCGGTTTAAGAAAAGAAAGTCACGGTTCACATTTCAGGAGGTCCAGCTGCTCCTCAGTGAGGTGCAGAATAAACGACACATTCTAGTTGGTGAGACTTTTTGCTTTCATAGCATTGTAATGCTTTGTGGCCTACAGTACAGGGTTTGCCAGTGCTGTGTTGTTCCAGGTTTAAGTTGAATGAACTCATGTTTTGAACAGGGAAATTCAACAAGGGCATTTCGAAGGAACTGAAACAGCGAACGTGGGCTGCTCTGACAGCACAGATCAATGAGATCAGTGAGTGTCACAGAGAGGTCATTGAAGTCATTAAGAAATGGGCGGACCTCAAGTGCGACACCAAGCGGCGGGTGGCGGCATTGAGGGCGTCGGGGGCCACTGCTGCCCAAATTGCGCAAGAGCTGTCGCCAGTGGAAACCATGGTGCACCAGATACTCGTGATGTCTAACTCTAACAAAAACACAACAGCTTTGCAAATCGATGACCAAGTAGACGAAGACAATGAGGATGTTGTAGTTGCCTCTGAGATACCACGTGGGTCCTCAGGCATGGCAAATGGGATGCCTCATTCATTTGTTTTAGCGATGCCACCCCCGATGCACACTGGGACCACAGGCAAAAGAGTTATGGCGCCACCTATAGACATGATGTGTGTTGGTGAGTTTGTTATTTGAAATTCAGCTGTTTATGTTTAAGGGCATAAAGTTATGCGTGTGGTTTATAACAGATGGTTTATATTAGAGCATCTATAATATCATTACTTGAGTAATTATTTAAAAATATTATTAGATGATTCAGCAGTGCCTCTTATGGACCTCCAGATAGACACATCAGATAAGGAAGGTAGGAACTAACACATGGACACTCGCAACAGATGTCTGATTTTTTCGTACTGTTTGCGTTATTAACACGTTAACACGTTTCTTTTCCTTCCAGACGGTAACGTGCTGTATATTGAACCAGTAAGCCCAAAAGATCAGCCTTCTGTTAACATCCCTGGATTTCTCAGCCATCCCAGTGCTAAGAAGAGAAAAATGCGAGTAAAAACCAATCACGCATTCAATGGCTGTCCAGCTTCCAGTATTGCGACATTTACTGCACCCTCAACATCATGTTCGCTCGGTGCTCCGGCCTCCCCCCAACATCCTCCTGCGGATCCATGCGGCCTGCAGGAGCATTTAGCTCAGAGTGCCTCACTCAGCCTGCAGGAGCAGCAGGCCACCACACTGCTGATAGGGACGTTGTCCCGCTCACTCGAGTCCCTCGCAGAATCGATGCAGCAGTTGGTTCAAACTCAGCAGCAGTTTTCACGTGACACCGTACAGCTGCAGCGTGACACGCTCACCGTCCTGCGTGACTTCTCCTCCAGCACCTTGACTCTCCTGCAGGACAAGATCAATGGCCACCTGTGATCCCTAAACAACCAACAGAAGTTTTCTGGCCACGTAATTTATAGTGAAAACCAGCACGCCGAGTATCGTGACACTAGATGGCTAGAGTCTCACTTTGAATCTTTTCAAATATCATAGAGATAATATGGTAGGACTGAGAAGAGCTTGAGCTGTTTATTTGGTTATAACCAGAAATAAAGCACCAGCAGCTGGAATTAAAACAAGGCTTTGGTGATGTAGGTTGTTTGAGTTTTTAGTAGATACCTACTGAAATGTTTCACCAATTGAAAGCTGGACCACATAGACCAATTATGTGCTATTATATAGTGATTTTAACTGGGCAAAATATTGACTAGTAATTTAATATCATTATATTTGTGGTGCTGTTTATTATATTACAATTGCTTGTTTATTTTTGTTGGTTCTCCACGTTTCATTTTAAAAGCAATTTCAGGCAAAAACAGACCTGCTGTAAATGTTTAGAACTACATCTAGGGTGTAGTGTCTATTCATGTTTTGGTAGTTTCTTTAACTTGAATTTTCAATGACTCCTTGTAATTCCTTACTTGGTTGCCAGGTTGGAGTGTAAATGGTTTTGAATTATGAAAACGATTAAAGGTCTTTACCGTTTCCCCATAGATCTGCTTTTAATCTTCCAGAAAAAACAGTCAGCACACTGTCAGAAATTGTCTCCTAAATCCTGTGTAAAAGATGAAAAATAAACATGCATTTTAAAATATTACTTGAAGTCATTATTTTAAGGAGAACCTGGCACTGTTATAAAAGCATTTTTGTCAATGACTGAAAAGTTACTTTGTCAAAACCTGAATCTATATGTACAAAACAAACAAACTATCTCCATGTGTGCATACAGACACCCACCAGATGTCAGTCTTGTATCTAAAAGTGCAGGTGGCTACTAGGTTTAACTAAATTCTTATATACTTAAGCATAAATATTGTTTTCTATTTGTTACTGAAAAATTGAAATTTGAATAAATAATTTATAAATAAATATACATTATTTAAATAACACGCCAAAATATCCATCAATGTAGTTAATTTTAAGACACTCCCTGACTCCGGATATGTTCGCTACTATATATAGTATGCGAAAATTAGTATGCAAAATGTGTAGTATTCAAAAACAGCATGCGAGACATAGACCTACCCGGAAGTAAAAAAATATAATACTGACAAAATGTGAGCACGATGTGTCTTTTAAAGTGTAATATATACAGATATAAATGTATTCCTCATGGTTAAATTGTAAAGCAATTGCACGCAAAGGTGAACCAACACACGTGTCACATCACAAAGAAAACGTGGTTGTAAAACGTCCGAAATATAACCATCATACATGCATTTCCGTACTAATCGTACATGTTTTATCGGCACTGGATAAGTAGGTGCTTATGAATGAAGTACGTACTATCAAAAGACGCGATTAGGGACGCAGCCATTTCTCCACGTGTTTTATAGCAATCAAGGTTTAAATTGAAATGTCACTGGACAGTATGTACGAGAAAACGTGTACAGCAAAGCGGGGACTTTAAATGTCTTTGGCCATGACAAAACTGAACATTATTTTATTTAAAAAACTGGTATAAATATAACCAGACGGATGTAACACCTGGGCCGGTAAGAACAGTGGGTTACATGGTTAGCTTTCTAAAAATCTCTGGTTTGTCAGCTGTATTTAAATGTTTATTTTCACATTTGCTAATGTTGACACGTGAATATTTCGTGTCGTCACGAGCTGGTTAGTTAAGTGTCGTAATGACAGTAATAGATTGTTGTTGCCATAGTTACCTGTATGGTTATTGTAAAGTTATGTACAGGAATGTCTGTGTTATTAATGAAAGTTAACAATAATCCCAAGATCTGCAGATGTTTGAGTGTTTTGACATGCTGGAGTATCAATGAATCAATGAATGTCACGTGATGCTCCAGGTCAAGTTAACAGGTTGTACTTGTAAGTTTTGCCTTTACATAATATATAAGTGTTTGTTTTCTTTTTGTGTAGCAATGCAGTTTTTTATGTGTTATTATTTGTCTTGCATTATTTATCTATCGTTGAGTCAAGCGAAGTGTACTGCAAAGTCATTGTTTCACATTTTTAGTTCAACATTTTTTTTGTCCTACATAAAAACAGGCATAATGTCAAACATCACATTGGCTGGTGTAATAATGTTTTTCAGCCACCAGGGGGCAGACCTGGACTGAAACTCTGCCATCTTGTGGTCCTTTATTCAAGTAGTCTTCTCACTGTCTCCATATTCGCATGTGGATGATGGTCTGCTGGATTTTCAATATTGTGAATGAAAGAAATGACTTATACAAAATGTTTATTTACTACCAACAGTGCTTTGTATTGTAAGTCTTAATGTTTTATTGTTTGCTGTGCTATGAAATCATGACTGAGGAATTTCCTGATTTAACAAGCGGTGTAAACACTAGAGACTAATAAAAGAGTAATTAAAGGTAAACAGTCAGTAAAGGTAAACAGTAAGTGAGACAACAGAGTTAACACACATTGTACTCATTGCACTAAAATGTTTTGTAGTAGCTTACATTGGAGCTAAAAGTTGCTTGTCGTGTTAAAGCCAGACAATACCAGAAACTATGTAAACCTAAATTTAATATATAAATTCTAATACATCTAATATTTAAAAATTCTATACGATTGCTATATTACTATTTACAAAGATGTCATCTTGTTTTTCGTAGTCACTGAGTTTCCAGTTATGTTGCCAGCAGCCCTGTGGGATAAATCATATTTATGTTTATTGCTTTTGCTATATTTTGTTATATTCTTTTACAATTCTTTGGATACTCACAAAATTTTGCTCGTACCAGTCATCATTGTGTCCAGATGTGGGCCAGATGTTTATTTAATTGGCATTTTTTCTTTAAACAAAACAACAAATTAATTGTAAACAACTGAGGTGTAAGTGTAGAATAAATCATATTTGTCTTTGATTATTTCCAAGTTTTACTAAGCCAGAGTAAACAGTATTTGTTTAAACAGCAACAGAATTGTTGATATATTTAAACCGCAGCTGCACGAGTTTAAAACACGATGGTTTTTATTTGTACCTCATGCCATTCAAGAGTCTTTATGGGGAGAGCCAGGTGACAGAGTGGACAGGTGGTTATCTTATCTAGCTCCTCCTCAAAGTTTCTGCCTCTCTTGGACGTCTGAAACATTGAGAAGGAGAAATCTGCAGGGTCTAAACGACTGTCTTTTCCAGATACGAGGTCTTCATCAAAATCAGCCTGGTGGCAATCCAGCTAGTGAACAAATAATACGATTTTGAGGTGTTAGAAACACTTGTCCAAGTAACAAAATGTATATAAGATGCATTATACTAAATAATAAGAATTTGTATACCAAAAACCTACCTTATGCTCCTCTAGATCGTCTAAGGAAATGAACGTTAGACATTTCTGACACCGTGAGGTGGTTTGCTCTAGAAATAAGTGACGCTTAATCAGTATTTTATATAACATATTCAAAGACCAAATAATTGTGGTTATTATTATAGTTTCCCTCAGGACTGAGGACTGACCCTCTAAACTGTGCTGAACATTTTAATAGTTAAATCTATAGAATATACGCATGTTGGTGTCAGTCACTAACCGTCAGCTTCATCATCTTCTGAGCTATCGTTCTTCAGTGTTTGGGGGGCTTCAGAGCAGTTCTGAGCATGTTTGAGCTGGTCTTTCAGTTGGACGTAACGGCCGCAGTCGGAGCAGCGCTCTGTGCGACTCCCGCAGGACAAACTGTGCTTCAATAAGCCGCTCAGTGGAAGCTCCAGATCACAAAACTCACAGCTCTGCAGCCGCTCTGAGCACTCGTCTGTCTGAAACAGAAATGCAGAGGAAAACAGATACGGAGACATGGGAATAAGTGAGAAAACGCACAGAGAGGGTGCGATCGCAGACATAAAACACTGCAGTATTGACAAGCCTTTTTTAGCTGGGCTTTTTTTAGCGTGTGATGTTCTGTGTACTGATGGTGTGAGGTTAAAAGTTTACCTCGTGGTCTGGTAGATACCTTCGTTCCATCTTTTTATTGCACTTTTGACATTTTACCTGCAGGACATGAAGAAAACCATCACGGACATTTAAGAGGTCTGAGATTATTTTGACGAACAAGATGAAAGTGTATCACAATCTGATTTTCTGATGCACTAGACAGAGGCTTAACGCAGCAGAGATCAGAAGGTTGACTGGTGGTTGTGACCTGTGCGTGTTGTTCTGCTTGATGGTCTTCTAGTTGATCTCTGGGGATGGTGTCATCACAGTCGGGGCACAAGCACAGAAACCTCTGACAGTGAGGTTCATGGAGACTAAAGTTGGCTTTGGCCACTTCTTTATTGCTGCATGAAAACACCAGAGAGTGTTCAGAGACTGAATACAAATGCTTTGACATTATCTGTGCACATTTCTTGTAAGTTTTTCGTGCATGTTATAATAAATGTGCAGAAAAATACCTGTGACTGGGCTACATAAACAACAATGAACAACTGGCCCGTATTTTTAAACACTTTATTTATCTTTGTTAATGTTAGTTAATGCAAATACAATTGTTCGTGTTAGTTCAACGTCATTAGTTCATTTACTAATGTTAACCGATACAACTTTTGATTTTAAAACTGTATTAGTAAATGTTGAGATTAACATTAGTTAAGGTTAAAAATGGTGTTTAATTGTTAGTTCATGTTAAGTTATGTAGTAACTAATGTTATCAAAGGGAATCTTTTATATAAGTATAACACGAGATTGGCAACTGATTTAGTTTCACTTTCAGTTTATGTACTTTGTAAACAACGCTCGAGATTCATCGAAATTCATTGTGACGGTAAAACAAGTAAACTTTAAAATAAGCTTAAAACAGGAATATTTTCCCTGTTTTGTGCTTGATACTTTTGGACTTTGTCTGGAAGCGATGCGGTGAATTTTATGATCGTCACACACTCGAGCAACTCGACAGACTTTATTTTGGTTATTTAAATAATAAGTTTCGCCAACAGAGACGGATTTCTGCGCTTTAGTTGAATGTAAAACACTCACCAGTATGTACATAAAACCACTTCTTCTGCGTCCATAGTTATATTTGATAGCCTATTGACTTCTCTCGTCTGACAGACCAACAGCAACTTGTGCTAAACAGAAACAGAACCGAAACTTACAGGCATGCGTTATAAATGCATCTCATTTAACAATGCATTACTAATAAACTATACCTGCCACCCACAAATATTACTAAATGCCTTTCGCTGTGGTCAGAAACAGTATTTTGTCATCAAGACCGACACATCCTGCTGATCTATCAATATGCATTTTATATCTCATACCTTAAAAACATTTACCATCGCTTTTGCATGGTAACCAGTCTTAGTTGCGTGGTAACCTACCACAGGTGGGTTATTTATAGTTGGACCTTAGTGACCACAGGTAAAATATGAACGGCTCCTCATTACCATGGTTACATCAATATATCTGTGTTTTCTATAATCAAGCTGAGATGTTATAAATAAAACAGCAGCACAAACACATTGAGATTATAGTGCAGTATTTAATATGAATGTAATGTTTTTAAAAGTGTTTTAATGCATGAAATGTTGGCAGATGTTACTTGGGTGTAAGTCGGTGCAAAGTATAGGCCTGTTAACTCTGTGTTGTGCTACTTTATTGTTTCATTTATAGAACATCTTTTCTTGAACACTCTGTTGATGATGGTCTTTATTTTGTAGACGGGTTTAACCCTGTAGTTATAAACAAAACCTGTTGTTTTAAAATGAATGTTTACACTGTTGTCATGAACCTGTTGATGTTACCTTTCAGAGTGCAGTATGACTTACTTATTTTCAGTGTTTGTGCTTTGGTATGAACCATTAGAAGTTCACAAAATGCTGAAGAGGGTCCCATGTAAAGCCCCATTAGTAAATATCACTTCATGGTTTTATTAAGCTGTTAATTTTGAAAACGTTTTCCACATAATTGAACAAGGCTTTCACATCAAGGCAGGTGGCCCAACATTAGCATGACACCAGAAGCTATGATGTTTGTCAGCAGAAAGTTCAGGGGGAGAGAGAAACTGGAATTATTACGCCGGGGGAATCGTAATAATTACTGTATCGAGTTTCACTTTTCTTTAATCTCACCGCAGATGTGCGTGGACAGGGAAGTTTGTACGGATTTCTCCGTTCTCCAGTTCTGCAGAGCGGGACATCTGTCAGCTGCCGTCTCTGATCAACTTTAGCTGTGCTACTGTCAAATACACACGGGGGGTCCGGCCTGCTTT
>JAZGTK010013362.1:0-14360 GCA_036877625.1 Ambastaia sidthimunki | reverse complement strand
ACTCATTTATTCAGCACCTGATGTATTGCCTAATTTGGATAGAGGAAGTGGTTTGATTTCAGCATGCACAGTGCCTTAGTGGTGAACTTAGGTGACAGGGAGCTGTACTCTTACCCTGGGGCAGTTCCAAGGCCCTGTCTGCCCATCTGCCACGGATCTCCGGCCAGAGAGACGCAGGGCGACAGGCTGAGATGGACTGTGTGGCCTCAGTCTATGACAGAACATGGGCATGCTCAGAGTCAAGAGTACAGAGACGAGAGCTATTAATGAACCGGTGTGCATGTTGATAGTGTCTCACATAAAATGCTGGAAGACATTTCATCCTCTATTCAAAATTCCTAGTCATGGTTATAATTATTTGGCTTAATTAACATGCATGACTGCTGAGAAGTGAGGACATGATGGATAGGTGTTAATTCACATAATCTTTCCTGTCTGGAAACACTTGAAACAGCTAGGGGAATTGACCATTTGTTTTTTAAATAGAGAATTCCCTCTATTTCTGACACGCGTGTGGTTGAAGTTTTATGTGGCTTGGTGTAAAAGCATTCAGATTTTTCTGAAGCCCAGACTTTATCCCATGATAGCTTGCTCTTCTAGAAGATGTTCAAACTGTGGCAGAGAAAAACACAGATACAAGCTGTTGACCTGGATCACGTTTGAGTTGGAACTGAATAGAAACCTATAATGCACTGAAGACAGACATCTTTGTTAGCTATTTCCTATAATCACATCAGTCCCAATTTGTCTCAAGTTGTGGCAGCTCTTTGTGAATCTTCCTCATGCATGCAGCATTGCTTACAGGACAATGCAGAACGCTACTGTCGCTCGTCTTTGGATGTCTTCAATATCTCACACATACATCATTGTCTTGTACCAGACTGAATGCATTAACTTTAGTTTTACCTGTCCAGTTCTTGACAGTATTACTGTGATTGATCGACGTTTTTGTGCGCTGAACTCTGGGCATCTTGTGTTCAGGTTTCACTTCTCAGGTTTCGCTTTCCTGTTTTCACCCCTAGGGCCTGGGGCAGGAGCTACTACAGAAATAAACTGCATGCAGCTACATTAATCTGGCGCTTTATTGAAGTTGGAGTCAAAGTAATATCCCAGAGAAGGGTTTATAACCCGCTAAAGGTCCTCGTGCAAATTCTCAATAGTTGTGCAGTCATCAGCTCCATGTGTGCTGTATTTACTCAACAAAATGCCCCTTTTATGTTCAAGCAAAGGATCTCTATAAACTTCCCTGAAACTGATTTGCAGGCAATTCAAACATGAAAAGAACCCAATTTACAGGACTGCAGAGCTGAAACTCGATTACAGTTTATTTTTAATTCTTTGCTTGCTTGATCAATCAAATCTATTCAGATGCAGATTGCTAGCAAACATGGATTAGTGGGTATACATCATGACATTTTATTTAAAACAATTCTTCAAATATATATATAGAAAGAGATTTTTATTAGATGCATAAGTGCATTCAAGTGACATTCTGCTTTAGATTGTGTAAATACATATTTACACATTTTAATGAAATGTTGCTGTTCTTGTATGACCACAATTACAATAAATTTGTCGCATGATTAACATATATTTGCATTATATATTCCTAAACATTTGCTCATACAGTCTTGTCTATCCTCTGCTTTCACTCAGTATCTCTCGTTCACCTTTTCTCTCTCTCTCTGACTCTGTCTTGGCCTTTTCTAAAGACATCTTGATCAGTTTGTTTTGAAACACCGTTTACCTCTCTGTTTTAGCATTTTTGAATCTACATGCTTTTGCATGACAGCTTGTTTTACAAACAGAAGACTGTGACTTTTTTTCTGGGTCAGTAGTTCACTGAGTACAGGCATTTGTTATTAAAGACACATAGGAAACATCTCTCTTTACATACTTTATGACAGTGCCATCTATACATGATGGAAGCATTGAAGATGTTGCTGCTTATCATCCCCATAAACAGCATGAGAGTTTAATTCAAACTCTGTGTTTGCATCTCACTGCAAACCATCTTCATGCACTGCTTTAAAACAAACGACCCATAAAACCCAAAGCTAATGCATTCAGCCTCTCAGGATGATTTTATATAAAGACACAGTCCGTAATGGGAAAGCGGCCCTGATTTCCGCAGGCTGTCCCGGTCCGTGTGGATGCACGCGCTCATGCTTTACGGCTCACATTAAACAAGACAAAAAGCCTGGTTCTTATTTTAGCTAGCTTTTTTATTGGTGCATCCTATGGGGCAGCTCTGTCTGAGTGTGTAGGAATCTCCCAAAAAACGTTTTTCAAGGCCATTAAGAAACCCAGTGGGAGGGATTGCATTAGGACCACCTCGTTGTGCATGGAAGCCCAGGGCTCATACACAACAAATGCTTGTGTCCCGCTGTGCTGGATGTGGAACACACAAGTTTCATTGTGGGCAGTTAAAAAGTATGAACATGTATACAATTAAATTGAATGTTATCTTTATATGATATGAAACATTTATCTGGCGGTCTTGTGCTAGGAGTCTTCATATGCATCTTGGCAGGTATGACTGGGATCCTGAGATTTCTTACATAATTTTTATGTACAGTCTATACAGTCTACTATACAGTCTACTATAGTCTTGCCAGCTAATCTAAGACTTAAGTGTCTTATTTGTTTGTTTCTTGCTTTTGTGCATGTAAACTTTTCAGAAATGTGCTACGCTGAAACATGACAGTAGAAATCATCGCTCGAGGTGCTTGTATGAACCTTGACATGCTCAGGACGATTTACTGAAAGATCTCTTGAAGTTTAATGGAGTAATAGCTCAGACAGAGGCTGTTGGGTCTTGAGTGCTGCCTCTGACTGCTTGTAATTCCAAGAACAGGAATGCCGAGGGTCTGTCTGTCTCACAATATGAGAGATACAGCAAGATCTGCTGTGCTCTGTTGTGATCCAGGCCCCATTGTACAATTCAAACATGGTCTAAATCGCTTCTAGAAATGTGATCTGACTTAGTTCCCCGAGTGACTTTTCCCTTCAAAATTGTCTTACTTATGCTAACATGCTTAACATTGGTTCTTCCAAAATAGCTGCAGAAACAAGGTCTGTGCCAGCTTCATAACGCATTTGAGAGGCATGAAGTGACATACTGTACACATTTTCAGAGTCGGACCCACAGTGAGTCAACAGCTTTGCCAAATTAAGAAAAGGCAACACTAACAGAGAAACACATGCAAAGACATGAAAGACACACAAAGACACTTCCAAACACACAGATATTGTGCTGTCCACTTTTCTGAGTTGTGAGTTGATCTCTAAAAGGTATTTAGTTTCATGTATCTTATCTCATTAAAAATTGTATCTAAAATTATTACTATCTTAAATTTACTTATTTATAGTTAATTAATTTCTTAATGAGAATTTTTTATTGTATTTTTTACAAAATAAAGAATCCTGTAAACCAATCAGAGACCTCTACCAATTAATACATTTGAATATGTATCAACTCAATATGTATATAATTACATTGACATTCATTCTTATTAATCACACTTTTTTTGCTAAAAATAGGGCTTCATGTTAATAAAACAACATATAAGCAAACAAAATGTCTTTTTATTTAATAAAATATAACTCAGCTATGCTTTTGACTGGTTTCGTGAGATTCACCAGAGCTTGTAAAGGTCACAGTGTTTGGTTAGGATCAGCTCACATTTGCACTTACAATCTGTCGAAAATAGTAAGTATGAGCAGAAAACATCAGCCCTCCCTGTGTGATACAACATAATAGAACCTCAGCACAGTTGGAAATGACATTTAAGTTGTTTTGTGTCACCTCAGAAATACAAAAAAAGGCTCACATCAGTTTTTCTTTAAAGATCTCTTCACTATGTCTGCACACAGGCTGTTATCATCGCTAAAGTCATTGTTTGGATTTTTCAGACGTGTTAGTATATGAAAATCCTGCCTCTGACAAATGCTGTCCTCGTTGGCATTTATTTTCATTATTCAGTAAGCATGATTTTATTGTTTTAGTTCTGCTAAACTGAGATTGGAAAATGAAAACCCATCAATTAGCACTGAAGTCAAAATTGAACAATCCATCTGCAGTGAATCTGACGATCTCGTGTAGCTGCTGCTTCTGGATTTTCATCACATCTTCAATGACAGCAGACATTAATTTCATGGAAAAAAAGTAGTTTTGGGAATATCTCAGGGGTCTTCTCATTGGAGAGCCGGGGATGCTCTGCTAGAGATCTGTCTAATGTTTAAACTTGTGAGAGAAAAGAGAGAGAGAGAATCTAAGGGTCTTTTATATTCTCTATTCTGATATGTAGTAAGCCCAAATCATTCATAGCTGGAAAGGTTTTAATTTTGTTTTCATGATTAGGGCATTTGGGCCTAACACTAATGCACAGTACTGTATCTTTAAAGCTTGCTGTCTGTTTTTGCGGAATCTGATGGCTTTTATTCTCTTCTCTGTATCCGCTGACTTTCTCATGGCTTTTCTGTAGATGATATATCATAAGCCACAGTGTCAGGAGAGAGATGGCCTTCGAATCCCAGCATGCTGTTCTTCCTCTGTAGCCTGAGGCGAGACCAGAGAGTGTCAGTGTCCACTGATGGACTTTGCTGTAGGGAGACTGTGAGAATGTGGGGGGAATAACAATCTCCAGCACTGACTGTCTAAATCAGCAAGGCAGGTTATGATGGACGGCATGGAATGGAGCAATAGGTCTAACGGTTCTCTCTCTTGGTAGGAGAGCTTGTGTTGCCTGAGGACCAGTCCAAAGCTCATTGACCATGCTTTTCAAAACCACTATCCTCATCCACTTCACACCCTGTTGGATCCCTCCCTGGAATAGTCAAACCAGGCATGGATGCAGATGTCCAACATGTTTGTGGGGTAGATGCTGTGCTACCAGCTGATACAGTTTATTGGATGGTGTGTTTTGTGATGTGTACTGTAGATTGTGTTCTGACCCCTGACCTCAGCTATTTCCCCACCTGGCCAAGCATATCAAGATGCGCTGCAGTTTAAATAAGGCCACACTTTTTTATAAACTGTCTTCAGGGCCTGGGTTAAACTGCTCTGATACTGTTATACAGCACACGCTGCTGTTTCTGAAAGGTTATAGACATGCATTATATATTTATATCAATATAGATTTCGGATAGAGAAAGAGATCAAAGAGAATATCCACTATTGAATAGGTCTGTAAGCACTTTTGGTTGACCTATAGAAGAGATCTCATTAATTCATCAGGAGTATATAGTGTTGAAGTCGCAGGGCTGCAGTTGATCCTGCCCTGCCCCTGACCCTGCTTGCCAAGGCAGATTGCAAAACTCTCGTTCCCACTTGATGTAATTAGGTGCCCCCTGATATTTTATTCATGTTCACACTGCATTGTCATGGACGTCCAAACCAATTGCGCGCTATGTGCAGTTATGGGATGGTATTCATTGCTATCCGCACAGCCATTGATGAAACAACAGACCAGCCCTGCTGACGGGTGTGCACCATCAGCGTATTAATCCTCATACACAGCCACGGCCCCATGATAGATTTTCCATCCAAACGGATTAAGCTTTCATTTCTTATGTCCAACCATAGACTTGAGTCAGGGAGATGAGGAGAACTAGAGAGAGGAAGAGAGAAAAAGAGAGAAAGAAAGCCTTTGCACACTCACAATTAGTTGTCTGTCAATCAACTATTATTACTTGCAGACATATATTCATTCACTTCCAGACTCCAGAAGTCATTGCAGCTCTGTACTTTTGCTGCAACTTCTAGTGGTACAATTCTGTCCAAGATCTTGAGCTTTCTTTCAGCGTTTTCCATTCATTCAGTCTCTTTTCACTCCTTATACAGAAGTATAAAACACAGAAGGTAACACGGATCCAGACAGGTTTTATTCACGGATGACTACAAACACCCGAGTCTCCAAGACCTCCCAGTTTTGAGAAATATTTGCTAAATTTACAGTGACAGGTGTGACACTGACAAGAATGGCAGGTTGTCAGGCTTTGGCATGCAGTGTACATGTTTGATTTTTATGATTATGAGTATTAAAAGCAGATTTCTTATTTGCAGTGAAATCCTGTACCCTGGCTTATTGGTTTTAATGCTGTGCCTGGTGGGCAGCTGCTGCAGTATGAATAGGGAGTGAGATTTGTGGAGTGAGACATGAGAGCAGGAAGTGGATTGAGCTGAAGTCGATGCGCTGGCATCTTTACAGGAAACCTCAGCTCTTCTTTAACTTTTGGCTCTTCAGAGGGAGAAAGCGAGAGATTAGTGATAAATCTTTATTTTCCTCTTGAGAGGTAATTATATTTTGAGCACTCACCATTTTTGTTACAATAAGTGATAATAAGTTCTGGGCACTCCAGAATGTACATGTAAATATTAGAACTGCCAATTATATTAATATATGGAATTGTATATGGAATATATGGAAATGTGAGCTGATCCTAATTATGTTAATTATATGGAATCATTCATGTGGAATTGAACAGTGATTTATCAATTGACTGCATGTATATGTTTCTGTTTATTTCAACATGTTTTATAAATTATATATTTTTAAAGTACAAGCCTTTTCAAAAACCTGCCCTACAGGGGGAAACAGGATGTATTGTTTAAGGAACTTTTATCATAAACAGAGGAAATTCACAGTTGCAGTCCTATGTTTGACTGTCAGAGCAAAAATGCATGAGATCATTTTCTTTGTGAACATGTTTAGGTAGTTGTAGTCCCAGTACTGGGGAAAGAATACAAAGGGGAGACTGTGCTTGAGGTGCCCCTCTGACCTATGAATTGACACTCTGTAATGTTGTCAAAATGCGTCTGGGCAATTGTGGAGCATAAAATGATTTGGTGCTGGTGGGATCGGCAGGAACAGGGGAGTGTTACTGCCTCAGGATTTATTAGGGAGCCAATAAAAACAGTTGCCTCCTTTTATTTTGCAGTTAGAATGTGTCACAGAAGCTGCTGTGCAAATATTGGCTATCACTTGCACCTGCTGCCACGGCGAGCTCCTCCCCCCTCCCCCGGTCTATTGATAGTCTCTTCATTTTTCACTTCCCAAAAGAAAAGCTTCTGCACAATGAGGACCGCATTCCGGTGCTCACCACCCATGCTGTGGGTAAACACGAGATGGGTTTGTTGGTTACAGAGTCTTCCCCCTGTTTGCATAAGGCGCTATGTTGCAAAAGAACCAAGGGATTACCGGACCATCAAACGGCACTCGGGCCACATAACACCCCCACCCCCTTCACCCTAGGGTCATCCCTCTCATTAGCATATTTAGAGCTCCCCAGCCACACTAGAGAATACTGTGAATGAGATTAAGTCAAGCGTCTCTTTCACTGTCTTGTCCACACAATCACATTAATTCACAAGCTCGTTTGTCCTTCTCCACCAACTTTAAATCCTGTTAATTCTTACTTTCCCATCCATAGCCACTTTCCCTGCAGCATCAGCTGTTTGCTGGGCTTGAATGAGAAAGCAAAATAAAACAACTGAAGTGAGGACACTGAGGAAGTAGGATTAAGAATTTGCTGTTGTTTTCCATTTTAACGGAAATGGAACTTTTCAAATTAAGGCTGTGGTTAATGTGTAATGCTAAGTATTGTGTTACAGTATATATTGTTTGTCATCAGTTTTGTTCTTTAATCCATTTGATAAGAAAAGACTGCAGTCCTGACTGCTGATTGGTCAACACAGCATTCCGGGCAATGGTGAACACCTTTGTCCTTAGAACACTTGTTTATCAAGCAAATGTGTACATTATTCTGCAACCATATAGGCCAGATATTTATATAATGTCCGGGATTAGATTATAATTATTTATTACCCTTGAAAACTTTATATTGTGTATTAATAAAATGTGTAATGTTTCCAGAGGAATGTTGAAATGGATTCAGGAGTTCTACTACATCTCTAACAATATATACTGTTTTGATATTTATTATATAGTAACCTAAAGCCTAATTCTATAACAGATAACACCTCAGATAGGTTTAAGTTATGTTGTCTGATTTTATAAGCATCATGAATTAGAAGGTCTAATATAAATAGATGTGTTAATGTGTTTTTGCTCTTCTTTGAATCTCAGTAAATGCACATTGCTGCTAAGCCTTTGAGGTCGTGCAGCTTAATAACTTTTCCCCTAAATTCTTCTTGACTTCAGAGTGTTCTCCTCTGACCCGTGCTGACGGGAAACGATGAGTGTTTGATGAAGAGCTCCACCTTATCAAAGCCTAACAGCACGCTGTTCTAGGAAACATCTTTCACACCTTACCAAAAATGTTGACTTTAGGCATGCGGAAGGAAAAGGGAGATGAATTATCATGACAGGGGTAACCTGAAATGTGTTAATTTATCCGGCACTATATGTCACGCAGAGAAGAGTAGCTGGAGGAAAGCTGTGGATGAAAGAGAGGATACATGTTACTTAATGGAAGCGCTTCCCTTAAGTCTCATTCACTCATGTCATAAAGGGGGAATATCCAAACCCACAACAGCTCATGTTACTCGCCCTATTTTTTCTTCTTTGAATCAAAGACGTATTTTTCTCTGTCATGGCATGACATCAAGGACACATTGCTTCCTTCACAAGACGATTTGCATGTGTCCATGAAACTGTTTATTTCACTGTTCTCAGAAATTAAAATTGTTTATTAAAATCAGTAAGCTTTAATATCGTTTTGGTTTATCTCTGTGTAAGTCTTTGTAAGTTGTATCCCCACATTTTTCTCATGGTAATAGAGTTGTATGACACTAATTAACATCTCTGTCTGAGCGTCTGTCCTTTAACTGTTTCTCAGACTGTGTAAGGTCTTTCAGTGACTGTATGGCCTGTTTATTTCATGAAAAGCAGAATAATGTTAATAATGACTAATATTAGATACTCTAATTAGGCTGGTTCATACAGCCCCAACAAACTTTTTATTGGATCAGTATTTTTTAACTCTGTTGGTGTTTTGTTGCAGCAGTGTGAAAATGACAGTTTTCCCAACCTTTGAAATTTATCAGCCAAATTTTGAGAATTAATTGATGAGTTGAAGTCTTGTGTGCAGAGAAAAAAAATACTTTTACTACTTCAGAATCTTAATATTTTCACGTTTTGCTAATGACCAGTTTAGAGATTACACTGTCCCTCTATGGAAATGAATTAGCGCGCTAATCCTGTATCGCTGTTGTTTTATTTATTCAGCTGTCCCACATCACCCTTTTATCCAAAACAAAAAGAAACGAAAGCTTAGACAAATAACAAATAAGCACATTTGGAATAATACATTTGTAAGTGTTTCAACAGTTTCAGGTTTCAGACAAACAAACATGGTTTCTGGTGTTCTATTTGGCATACGATCAGCTAAGTGATGTGCTTCCAAGCTAGGTATATTAATTACTTCTTCCAAATTAACATTTGATTGTTTTGTAGTTCTTTGACTTTGCTGCTCCAGATCTTTGCTCAGTTGTTAAAACAGATGAACCTTCAGATTTTGTGACAAGGTTTTTTTATATACAATGACCTTTATTTCTAACATGATATAGCATTTCTTGAAAGACGTCTAAAGCCGCCACCCACCCAGAAACGATTAACTCTCTCCATTAAGTCACAAAACAAAGCAGCACTTGTACTACAGCAACATCAATTAATTGCCCACAAATCTCCCCTAAAATAAGCCATTAAGGTGGCAAATTGCTTTAAGTTTATATAATTAATTAATAAAGTGAGTGATGAAATGGAGACTTATCAAACAAGCTCAGATCCCATTAAAGAGGGCCCTTACTAGGCTAGCTTATTAAATTTGGTCCCGAAACAGTGTTTACAGCGTCATGAAGAAACCATAGAAATGCAGAGGCATTGAGAAAAAGAAATGAGTTTATATAATTAGGGACTATTAGGAGCTTTTAATCCAACAGAGAAAGGGTGAAATGAGTGCGCAGAGCACAGGGGTAAGCTTTAAAGGTAGTATCATTCGCTTGTTTTTTCCTAAAGGGGAATATAGCAAACCCAAAAGCACACGTCTAATAAAGAGAGGTCCCCCTTACCTCACAAAAAGGGGAAAATATCTGCTCCTCGAAATTGCTTTGCTTCCTCCCTGACTTAAAACCAACCTCACGACCCCGACCCTGAAGCTAACAGGCCATATAGTGGAAACGTTAGCTCTGCGCAGTGATATTTTCATGCTGGCAGTAGGGGGGCGGCTTCCTGCCCTCCTGCTGACGTCTTTTCGGGAGGAAAGTTGACATCTGCTCTTGGACGATTATTGACATGGTGAACAAGTCTGCACCGCATCAATCGCACCTCCATCCAACCAGCCAGAAGTTCACACTGGGTCTTGTCAGGACAATGCATCCCTAATAGTTAATTACACCCCAGCCCACATCTTTATCGCCCCCCCCTCCGTAGAGAGCAGACGGCTAGATTGAAAGAAAGTTCCTCTGCTGCCCTCTTTGTACTGCACAATAGAAACGAGAGAGAGAATAAATGAAAGTTTTCTTCTTCTACCTAGTCAGAATAACATCCACTCTTTTGTGCATTATTTTTTACTGTATGCCAAGTTTACAGAAGAAATCTAAAGTATAGCTCATGCATACAGTTAAGAGCTTATTATCCTTTACAGCTAATCTGGGCATTTCTATGCTGAAAGCAGATGCCATGCTCTGATATGGAGTGGATTAAGTTCAGCATCTAATAGCCAATTTCAGTGTTGTGTTTTCCACTGACTGCCAACTTCCCTCTCTGCCCCCGACTGCTCCATCCGCTTCTGCTCCCCTCACCTAATTGAAGCTTTCAAGTGAACAATTTTGGCCTCACAAATAGTCTCATCCCTGCAGTGTAAGAGCGCAGTTTAGTCCTTCATCAGACCAGTATCTTATAATTAGAGCCAAAACTTGAGCGAAGGCAGTGATGGAAGGAGAGGCTCTGCCGCTGAGGTAAGTAGATTTGTACTTTGTGTGTGTAGAATGAATAAGAATGTGTATCTGGGCAGACAGAGTGATATTTATAGGTACAGGCTGATGTCATTTTGTGTCTGGCTGCTCCTTGGAGAACAGTTGCGTCTGTAATAGAGTGAGGTCTGTTCTCATGGGCTTGAGCGAATGAGAGAATGCCGTTTACTTTAAATCTCTCCCTTTCATTTCCTGATCCGCCGCTCTTCTGCGCCGAAAACAAGCCTGCTGTCTTTTAAAAATTGTTGTTAAAATATTCACAGTAATTTGCAACTTCAAATTCCCTTGAAAATTCTCCAAGTCTTGTAAGAGGTGTTTTGTTTTGAAATGGAGGTGAGACACTGTGAGATGTGTTTTTTGTTCTCCTGCTTTCTCCTTTTGGAAGATTGCTGACACCCTGTCATTTACGAAACGTTTTCATGCATCTTCAACACTGATTACATCTCAAGTAACATGTGTAAGCAGTTGAATGTCCTCTGGCTCTTCAAGCACCAGTACCATCTTCCAGCAAGAACCAGTGCCAGTGAATGAGAGGGTGATTTGTTGTCATTGTAGAAAAGCCATTTTCAATTTTTTCTAGGGGCCACAATGAAAAACAGAAATATGGACTTAGTCCTTATTCAAGTTTTTAAACTGACAAAATTCATGCCAAACAGCATGAACAAAACATTAGTTCACTCATAAATGAAAATTCTTCCATTATTTACTCACCCTGATGTAATTTCAAGCTTGTATGACTCTTTTTCTGAGGAGCACAGAAGGTATTTTGAAGTTCGTTGGTAACCAAACATCATTGGCACCCACTTCCATTGTAAGGACACAAAACCAGTTTTGACTTTTTAACATTTGTCAAAATATCTTCTTGTTCCACAAAAGAAAGCAAAAGTCAAATAGGTTTAGAATAACAGTGAGTAAATAAGGGTAAAAAAAAATCTTTTTTTGGGTGAGCTATCCCTTTAAACACACGAATTACATTTACACACACACATACACATTGCATTCATATGTGTGTATTATAGTATATTACACTAGTCAGCCATTGTGACCCATTCCCAATGTCAACAGCTATGTGGCATTAGTCTGACATTTTAAATGGAAAGCAGCTGGCTTTAGTGGTTGAGATGAGAGAAGAAGGGGAAAGGCAAGAGAGCGGAGGAAAGGGCTGTCAAACTGTAAGAGACAGGGAGTGTCGAGGATGAATGTTGAAGAGATATACAATGATTTTCACTGTGGGACTGCAGCTGCTGGGGAGCAATGATGATACACTCTCCACGACACACTGTAATAGCTTAAACTCGATTGACATGAGGAGGATTGTGCTGTTTAAATAGATGCTGTATGCTCAGCGCCTCACTCATCTGTTTAAGCAAGCATTTGCGATGTTCTCCTGTTGTGCACGGAATTTGATTTCTTCAGGTTGCCGGAAACATCCACTTATTTGTTATCTGACACTCTAATTTTCTGCTGTGGTGTCTTCTAAACTTTTTTGTATTATTTACCCTTACAGGCCATGCATTAGGGTTTGAAAACCTTAAGGGTAAGGTTGGCACTTTCAGAAAAGCTAGCAATAGCAACGTAGCTTTTAAAAAGAACAAGATCTCTCTCTCCCTCCAGTGTGCTATCCAAAGCCACGCCCCCTACAAAATACAAACTTTGACAGTAAAATTGGACATCTAATTATATATTTAGACCACTACATGCTATCAGGATGTGAAAAGACTTTCAACCAGCATAACAAAATTGTTTTTAGAAAAAGTCACCAACCTGGTCTTTAATCAACACCATACCAGAAATGTTTTGATTTTCACTCATATCAACATGTGTTAAATAACAGTAATGCTAGTGAAATTATTGAGTTAATGACAACATCTGTGTCAGCTTTAACAGAAAAAACATTGTTGCAACATGTACAATTAGGTTCATAAAGTGTGGGTTTAGTAGTTATATATAAATATTACAGAAACTGTGTTTTGATGCAATATGGGAAATATGGAAAAAATAAAATAGTAGGGTAAGTAAGAAATAATTCACAACACTCAGAAAATAAATGCACATTCTGAGGTGATAAGATCACGACATTAATCATAATTTATTTTTAACTTTTATCTGCTTAACCTGCTGTAAGTACCACCCCAGTTGAACTGAATGTTAGCCCCTGTTGCTTAAAGCTCCTTACATTAACACATCCGGCTCATACAGAGAGCTGAACACAGATGCGTTCAGTGTGACATAAGGGAATTGCAAGTTATGAAGCGTGTGTGTGTGTATGTGTGAGACTGGCTTGTACGTGCTGCTGTATGGAAGCACATTACCCTCTTACCTGAGGGAGCAGACAGCAGCTGCTACTGTGTCCAATGTTTGTAATTACTGCACTTGAACTGCATAATCTAAAGTGGACTGGACTGAGACCGTGGTTGTGTTCATTCCCATTAGCTCACAATTGCATTGTTATTGGATTTTTTTCTGCGGTACCTCATAGTGCCAAACATATTGCCATGCCAGGCGAAATGAGGCAGACTAGCTTTGACTAATTCAGCCCTGCTAACAGCACAGGGCGGAGATGTTCACACACAAAACTGTGAACTATTTTCATTAGTGAGAAATGTACTGCTTGAACTTTGAGTTAAAATATTATATCGATCTCAAGACCTTTCAAGTAATCAGCTGTGGATGGCTTTGCTGTCCTGAGGGAATGATATAAACTGCCTGGGCATATTATGGACATTTTGTAGCTGTAGCATAAGCCCTATGCATATAACAATACCGGTAATAGACATATATTTTATTCCATGGTAGTCAAAGATTCTTAGTGAAATGTTGACTTGGTTTGGTTAAAGCAAATACTGTATTATATAACTTTTATTCTTTGTATAACAAGCGTAAAGCATTGATTTCATTTGTTTCTTATAAAACATTTATAGTTTAAAGTCTTGGAAAGAAAATGGAAAATGTATTAAAGAAAAATACTTTATATAAACATGGTTTGGATGTAATACCAAAGACATTTTCCTAACAGGCGTGAATTTTGATGTGAGTACTGATGAAATTATCAGTGGGTTGTGAGGAAAGATGGCTTCTGGAGAACTGTCACAGTGTAACTCATTTCCTTTCATGCAATTCAGTGCAGACTAAATCCTGAACTGATCATGGAACGATGCATTATCATAATCTCATAAGTTCTACAACACTTGAAATGTGTCACATAAATCAGTAATCATTCCATAGAATGGTATCATAGTGTGTGACTGTGGCTACATCTTGACACCTAATTTGGTTGCACTGTATATAGTTTATATGACTGGATTTTGTGGTTAATGTGTAAGAAAATGCCTGCAGACATTTTGTTGCATCTCATACTTTGTCCTTGACTGTAATGAGGAGAAATCAAGGTGTCTGTTTCTCTTCATTCTTTTTTGCTTGCTAA
>JAZGTK010013361.1:0-14360 GCA_036877625.1 Ambastaia sidthimunki | reverse complement strand
TCTCTCTCTCTCTCTGTCTGTCTCTCTGTGTCTCTCTGTCTGTCTGTCTCTCTTAAGGTTAAGACAGACAGACAGACTCTCTCTCTCTGTCTGTCTGTCTGTCTGTTTGTCTGTTTGTCTAGCTGAATGTCTGATCTGAGCTGTTTATGTTGTTAAGGGTGTCTGTGTGAATCAGATGTTTAAATGTTTCATAAAGTTCTTCTGTGTTTCCACACATACATCATCAGGACTGACTTACCAGCTGATAAGAGTAAAAAGAAGAAAAGGAGAGAACTTACAGAGAAACAGAAGCATGAAATCAAGGAAGCGTTTCAGCTGTTTGATACAGACAAGGATAAAGAAATAGATTATCATGAGTTAAAGGTAAAAATCTACAATTCCTAAAGTATGACACAGTAACATGGATACTTTTGACTGCACTGTTACTGTATCATATTCAGAAATGTTAGTTTTTATGCACATTGTTGTGTTAAAACCTTTGAATGTGTGGCTTGTGCTTTTTGATTTTGTGACTGTTATGGGCGGATGAGTGCCAGGCTGTAAGATCTGGTATTTGCATATAAAAATGTTCAATAACCACAAAAATATCGATGTTTTAATGTGTGTTCCAGGTGACGATGAGAGCTCTGGGATTTGAGGTGAAGAAGGTGGATGTGTTAAAGATCTTAAAAGATTACGACAGAGAAGGAACTGGAAAAATAACCTTTGATGATTTTAAAGATGTGGGTAAGTGAATCAGTCAAGTACTTGTCAAATGATGCAGCTAAAATCTTTAGTTTTTTTTTAATAAACACACAAGAGCAAGTTATTGGAATGACAGGTGAGTTTTTAAAATGCAAATTCCTGCAGTCTGTATTATGTAACCTTAGACATCATCTGCTTGCTGTTACATTACAAAGTCTTGAAGTTTTCAGCATACGTTTCTGTTGTGTTAAAGTGACAGACATGATATTGGACCGAGACCCGAAAGAGGAGATTCTGAAGGCGTTTAAAGTGTTTGACGATGATGAAACGGGAAAGATCAGTCTGAGGAACTTGCGGCGAGTGGCACGACAGCTCGGAGAAGACGTGAGCGACGAGGACCTGCGAGCCATGATCGATGAATTCGACACGGACGGGGACGGAGAGAGTAAGTTGCTGGATTTTCATCTAGGGAGAATAAAAGTGCTATTTTTATCGCCTCTGATGAATGAAAGTAATTACTGTGTTTTCCCAGCTGGCTCTGAGTGCTTTTCTCAATTAAGAAACAGCAAATTAATGTGTTGCAGCCAACAAAAATGAGAGCAGCAGAAATAAGCTGTTCGGTGGAAACCGTTTGTGCCTGTTTTGAATGGTTACGATGTGTTTTTTTATTTAACAGAATATTAATATTATGTGCTATAAATAAGCAGGTTAAGTAGAATGGTTATATTTGCTCTCATACTGTTTTTTAGTTAATCAAGAGGAGTTTATCTCCATCATGACTGGAGACTCGTGAGCAGTTGTGATAAGCAACGGTTCAGTGAAGATCTTACACACACAGTCTGTGTTGGAGAACATCAGTCAGAGAGGAGTTTGTTCTTATCTGCGGATGGTAAACCTAATTTCAGCCAAGCGTATGGAACGGTAGGTCTGGTTGGTGCTTAAGTTTTGGACACAAGTTTGAACTGACCTGGATGTGATCAAAGAACAAAATTGCAGGACGTGAATCAGTCCATTAGATGTTTGTAGGAATACTTTGTATTTTATTATTGAAAACTTCTTATGTCTTTATTATGAATGATTTGTAATGTAGTTGGTCATTCTGCGTGTGAACTAACACTCCAAAGTTGTATTTAATGTAAATACACAGTAAAAAAAAGGAATAATGATGCTTGTTTATTGCTTGTTTATTGACTAAAGGACAAAACCAAAAGTGAATCTAAAGTTGTGTTTGGGCATCTTGAAAGTCGCTTTGTTTGAGAAAGAAAAGCGATTTCATTTGATGGCACAATTTTGTAAGTTTTAAGATAAAGGTGTGTTTTCAATTCTGGCCAATAGAGGGAGACACGTTTCATAGAAAAGCAGAACTGAGTTTTCAAAACGACTGTGGTTAGATGTTATTAGAGTGTTATTAGAGAAAGCACACATCGCCAAAAATTGATAAGAAATAGATGTAATACTTTTGCAATAAAAAGCTATGCGGGCAAACTTGTGAAATTGTGTCTTAAACCACATTGGAAGTATTGAACATACATTGTTATATTTACATCTGTAAAAAAACTTTCTTCCAAAAAGGAAGTTTTGTTCCCTGGTATTGAAAATCAGATGACCATCGACATGAGGTCAGTTTAGTTGTAACTACAGAGTGACACTGGGATGACAGGAAAGCTTTAAATAGCTGAATCGCCTCTTATAACATTAGCTATATTTATCTGTGTGACCACAGCTCTGACTCCAGACATATCTGTGCCGCTTGGTCAGTGTGTTTCTGTCTGGAAGGTGGCGCTGTGTGACGTGCCAACAATCCCCTACATCAGCACATCAGTGTGGAAACGGTTGTCATGGATACAGGTCAGAGGACCACAGATGGAAACGAAGCCATGTGTTTTCTACCTGCTAAATTTAAACTAAACAAATCAGGCCAAGATTCTGAAGTTTGCTAAATGCCAGCTAAAGCAGATATAATGTTCTTTCAACATCTTTCAAAGTTGATGGGGAACACTGGTGAACACAATACAAATACTGAGGTAATATTAAGCTTTTGAGATATTTTGAGACAAAGGGTTATAAACAGAAACAAGGTTTGTCTACCGCTAAAGTCATCTTGTGCTGAACTTTGGTCAAATGTCGTAATGTGATCCAATGAAAATCACTGGTGTGCTTCAGATGAGGGAAAACTGGGGTCAAAGGTCATCCTGTCATTAACGTCTGGCTGTCGTGACGGTAATCGCTTCCTTTTCAGTTGTCAAAAGAGTCACCAGGGACAGAACCTTTCATGAGCGATGCGTTTTGGTTTAAAAACCGCCCAAAAGCCCACAGCGGACCGCAGGCTGACATCAAAGGTGTTTTCTGACAACGATTGGCTGATTCTTGATTAGCCGCGATTACGAGACGTCGTCTGAAACACGGCACGACGCCCTCAGATGTTTCTGTTCAGTTGGATTAGTTTTCTTTGGTAATTATACAGGGCAGCCATTCAGTAAAGAAGGCAATAGAACTGGCTGGGCACTCTCCCTTTCATTTTGGCTTTGAGGGTCTCGAAACGGCTGTAATTTGGAGCATATTTAACTTTGGTGTATCTTAAGTTGAAGCCACACGATCATGGCATACTCGTAGAAATTTCAAAACCTTCTAAGACATTTCCCCCCACACATGGTAATTTAAACTCGGAGGGAACTGTTTGTTAAATAGACTGGCGTATCCATGCATTTCATGTTTATTTTTAGCGTATATGATCCAATTTTTATCACTCAAACACAAAGTCGCCCGTTATAGAAACTCGTATGAAGGTTTTGAAGTGTTTTGGGAGGACGCCACAAATTCTCCAGGGAATAAAAATGCATTCTTGAGGTGATATTTTGGCCTGGTGTTGTCTATCTTCCTCTGTCTAATTCATTGTCCAAGAGCAATTTCATGTAAACTGCTGACTAAGAAAATCCGGACCTCAGGGAGAGGCTTTCCATGACCTCGGACTACATGTGTTTCCACGGATACACCCTCAGTTCCAGTCAAAAGTTTGACCACAGTTTACTTGACTGAATTCATGTTTATATCTATATAGTGATATGAAAAATCTTTGATTTAAAATCTTAGTCCAAAATGTTTAAAATTTGTACACATAAATTGTGCCTATTAAAAAAATTATTTTACAAAACAGGAAAAACATTTGAGTTTAACATACGTAAAAAAAGAAGTTTGTAAAGTAACCTGCAATATTATGTTAAAATAAAGAGATGGTGGTAAAGAGGCAAAAGTTAAGGTTTAAGCTTTAAGTAATTAAAATTTGCTTCAGTAAATGATGAAAAAGAATTTTATCACTACATTCATCTTGAAAGTATGTTTTTCATAGTCCTGATTGCTATTATTAATAGTAAATATGTGAAAAAAGTATAACATTGAGGAGGCGTGTCCAAAGTCATGTGAGATAATGAATGCAGGTCAGATGAGGGCTGATTGGAGGTCATCTGTAGGCACTTGTAGGATGTTCTCTCAGCAGAAGATCTGTGAGAAGGAGTGGAGTCGTGGTGGTTATGGGTGAGACTATGGGATCATCTCTCCCGGAGCGATGGGAAGAGATTCCATGATCAGCCACCTCAGTCATTCCCATGAACTTGTGTTTGCTCATGGGGATTTAAAACTGAATGACATCACTGGGAATTTGTGAGGCTGTCACAGCTACATCTTTGTGTCTGGTGGCTGGTTTTGTTGTTCGGGGAATACAGACTCTTGTGTTGGTTGGCAGGAACTGAAACCCATGTGAATTTCTTGGCTCGCTGCTCATTAGCACCTGCGGCGGCTACTTTAACGAACAAAAGCAGGCAATGAGAAAAAACAGCATCACAGTATTAAAGCAGAGATCCAGTCTTCCAACAACAGCAGTGAAATAAAATCACAAACTGTCTGTGATGTTTGCTGGTGGCAAGATCTAAACAGCAAGAAACGGGTGTGAAAAGTGAGACATACAGAAATCTTTCTGTGATAGTTTTGTTCCACAATGTGCATTAGAAAGAAAAACATCTGAAACAACATTTTAGGCAAATGCAAGTTTAGTTTTTGTTTATGTGTTAAAGCTGTAATCCGTAACTTTATTGTTTAACATATACATTAATGTGTACATTGTTTAACATATAGTAAATGAAGCAAATTGTTTGTAAACGAAAGTAAAAGTTCACCAAAAAAGTTTGAAACCACATGAGGGTGAGTAAGTGATGAGAGAATTTTTTTTTTTTTGAGTGGGCTAAACCTTTAAAAGCTGTGCAAGAAAACTGTATTTAACTCCATCTGAGGTTTCATATTGGACAGACATGACAGTGTAATCTACAGATATTACGCACGCGGTGTGACTGATGGAAAAACATGTGATGGGAAACTGCTGTATAATCCCACAATCTTCACCTAATACTGTAGAATCCACAACCAAAAATGAAAATTTTGCACCGGTTTGTTCTTATCAACTTTTTCTGTTGTACAGTTTCAGTCTCATAAAAATGTTCCTGTAGCTCAACTGGTAGAGCATTGCGTTAGCAGCGCAAAGGTTGTGGGTTCGATCCCAGGGAACACAAGTACTGGTAAAAATGTATAGCTTGAATTCACTGTGAGTCGCTTTTAAGCATCTGGCAAATGAATAAATGTAAATAAATGTAAAGAGGTGTTTATTTCAGAATGTTGATTAAACCTTATATTCTATATGAAGCACGTTATGTTGCTTAGAATAAAGAAAGTTCGGCCTAAATCTGTACAATGTATACCTCAATCCAGCTAACAGAACATTCTCAGAACGTTGCCTAACCTTCCTTAAAAGTTCTCTGAAAGTCATCAAAATTGTTCTTACAGTAACGTTAGAAGAATGTTATTTAAGTACATTACATATTAAAACTGTTGTTCTTATGTAGTTAGTGGAACATTTTAAAAACGTTACAGAATGTTAAAAAGTTTGACTGTTCTTATAAGCAAGCAATAATGTCAATACAATGTCTAAAAACTGAATGTTTTGAATGTTTCTAAAATAAAATTTGTAACGTTTTTGTTACTTAATGGAAACATTAGGGAAATGTTCTTGCAATCTAAAAATGTTAACTGGGATATTGCTAATACTGTGAAGCACAGATTCTCTTAGGCTGTATATGAGCAACGATTATTTAAAGGCAGCGGCCCACTGTTGCCTGTAATAGAGACGTTGAATGTGTTTTAACTCCAGTGAAGCTGAGAGCCACCCACTTATAACTAATCTCTCTCTCTCGCTCTCTCTCACCGCCAGGCCTTCCCCTCTACCCATCCACTAATGTGTCTGGCCTTTCCTAAACCTGCTCAAGGTCAAATCTGATGTTGATTGTAGGACCCCACGTCCGACGATTACTAGAGGATTAAGCGCTGAAGAAAATAGGGAGCTGACGGGCGATGCGATTGAGACGGGGGTAAAACCGAGTGGGTGGGCAGTGCACAAGTTACACGGCTTGTAGCTGGCACACGCTCAGCTGTTGGAGACCGGGCCGGTTTTCCAGCCAACGTGTGAGTCATTGAGCAGAGATGCATCAGAAATAAACAGCCTCTCTTTTCTTCCTGGTTACAGGCTGGTCCACTCCCTCATGTGGTTTGTCTTTGGGGTGCTGCTGGTCTGGTGGGGTCTGGAGAGAGAAGCCTTGATTTGAAAAACAGGAGCACAGCAGTAGTTTGGGGTTTGAGAGATGTCATATTTTGGTAGGACAGCTGACCCATTTTAATATCGTGTGTTTGGACTGGTGAAATTCAAAGCTTTAGCCGACGTTTTGAAGCCAAGAAATCTGTGTTTAAGGCAAAAATAGTGCACATGGACCGATGTCCTTAGAGTCAACAAGAAATTAAAATCGACCCTGTGTACTTTCTAATATACATACCAGGTCTGATTATGCACAATATATCAGTGCGTGTTATTCTTACGTTTTTATCGTCTGAATGTTCTAACTTGCTTTTTTTTAGCTGATTTTATTCTGTCCTATATTTTTTTCTCGCTGATTGACCTCATTTCACTCACAAATACTTTTCTGTTGATTTTAGGCAATAATCCACACCATAGTGTTCAGATTTCACTAAGATTCTGAAAACTAGTTATTTTCTGAACAGTTTCTGACTCTCACAAGTCTTTCTATTGGTCTTTGGTTAAAGGTCTACCCAGCTAACAATTTTATATTAACATTATTGCTTGATTTTAAAGAAGTTATTCAAACATAATTCTATAACAATTTTAAAATGTTCCATCATATACTTGGGAACGCTGTTTTTGATATGTATGATTAATAATGTTAAAAAAGTTCTGTTAATGTTACTGCAAGAATGTTTTTTGATAGCTTTTAGAGAACTTTAGCCAACATTCTGACAACGTTCCCTGATAGCTGGGTAGCTCTACCAAAAATAAACATTTTGTCATTGTTTGCTTCACCCTTAGGAGATGGGCAGATGGTTTAGGATGAGTCAATGGTGGAGTTTTTGGGTCAAATTTTCCATCGATTGACAAAACAAATGGAAAAAAAAACAGCGCAACAAGTGCAGAATGGAAAATGATTTAGCTGCAGATAATTAAAGTTTAACAGCTGTTCACAATCCAGACATCTGTAAACTTCATTCTCCGCTCATCCCTCGAGCAGCAAACGTGGAACCTGTCCACGAGATTGTGGCGCCACTGCGTGACTGTGGTTAGACGACCCGACCGCTCTGATTTCTCAGAGCCAGCAGAACAATATTTCACATCTATACTTGCTGTTGAAGTGGGACGCTTTAAAAAGCAACATTGTGTTAAGAACAATTGCCACCCACTGTAGACTGCTGTCTTGCTCAGAACTTTTCAGCTGCACCCTGTAAGCAGAACAACACTCCCACCCTAAAACACGGCTTTTGAAGTGCATTCCCACTCAACACTGAACGTTCTCAGAGCGTTGGCTAAATGTTTCCTCAGTGTTATCAAAAAAGTTCTTGCAGTAACGTTAGAACTTTGACTTGATATGTATATCAAAAACATTATTCTTAAGTTGTTAGTGGAAGGTTTTAAAAACATTACAGAATTAACATGTTTAAAAAAGAACCTCTAGTAACCAAGCAATAATGTTAATATAACATCTAAAAACTAGATGGTTTAACCTTTTTAATGCTTTTGTTACTTAGTGGAAACCATAGGGAAACGTTCTTACAATCTAAAATTGTTGGCTGGGTTAACTTTTATGAACCCTGACATGCTGTTGTTTGCTAATTCAAAAGAGCCAATATGGAGTCTGTCCCTCAAATCTACGCTGTTGAAAAGTTAGATGCTCCACCTAAAATGTTTGGTTTTCCTAAGAACTTCACTAGAACTTCTTGTTTTGTGTCACAGCAGTGGGTGACATTTAAATCAACATGAAATTGCTTTCATAACCTTTTTTACTTGTGCAATGCAAAGTATTTCTAAAAATACAGGGTGGGATTTAATTTGATCTGTGGGGAATTAATTAGTTAGTGAAAAGTGGGCGTTCAGTGGCTAATTGTCTGTTGGCTCATGATCAACTTTATCCTATAGCCCACATATAGGTGACGTCAAAAAAAAGTCAAAAGTCATTCGGAAGAGAAGAAAGTTATATATTTTGCTTAGAACACATTAACAGCTATTTTTTCACCTCTGAAATCACACACATACTGGGGAATCACACAAAGACCAGAAACATGTTTTAAGAAAGTAAATTGTAAAAATTTGGTGTTGCTTTTAAATGTAAAAATCTTTCTTCTGTGTTGATCATTGTGCAACGTCAGTCGTGTAGTTTGTAGATATTTCAACATTTTTTCAAATCCACCTTCTGTTTAAAACGCTGTGGACTGCACAATTCTACGATTTAAAGACAATTTTTAAAAACGTGACGTTTACGGTTATAAAAAGATTTACGGACTAGACCTGGAGTGCAAAGGTCAACTCACTGAGCCGGTACTGAAACACAATTCTCCACTGCTCAAGGCTGTGCATAAATTTCACATTTGTTACACTGTTCACATACACTGTTCACCATTCACTTAGTGAACAAAGAAGCAACTAACCTGCCTCACAAACGGACCCATAATTCCCTTAACACTCATAAACCCCAACTGGTCATCTGGGAAGAAACAAGGAGTTGAATGTTTTGTGCTAAATGACTGTTGAAGGGTAACGGATAACAGAGATGAATAAAGAGCCATAAAGATACACTCATTTATTTTAGTAAAGTGCTGATTGGTTAGTGTATAATCTGTTTTATGCTGTTTGGATAAAGTGATTATGTATTGCGTGTGGGCACTACCTAGTTAACAATTGTAGGTTGTAAGAACGTTTCCCTAATATTTACATTAAGTAACAAAAATGTTATGATGTTTGAAAGTTCTAGGAATGTTTAAAACGTCCAGTTTTTTAGATATGGTATTAATGTTATTGCTTGGTTGAGAACGTTGTTTAAACATTTTGTTATTTGTTAAAGATTTTGTCTCTGTTGGCTGATGTTAAATTAAATTGAGCTCTCGTAGGGAACAAGACCGGTCCAGAATAAACCAGTACAATGTGAGACTGATGAGAAAAGCCATTATGGGACACAAACGGCGCATAAAACGGTGAGTTTTAATGTTCTTTGTAGCTCAGTGAAACATCACAGTCCAAAAAATAATTATGCAAAATGGCTCAATTTGGAAGGAAAAGTACTTATTCTTCAACTCCAATTTTGAAGAGGAACATAAAAAACAAAGACTGTATATCAGCTGCTGTTTGAAACCGAAATGTTCCTTTTTAAATGACATCTTTCCATGTCCTGCTTTCATCATCTGAACATACTGTACAAATCCATTTTAAACTGAAAATCTGGTTTAATAATAATTTAAACCTAAATATTAAACGCTAAAAACCAAATTTAAGCCAAGTTGATTATTATATGGCCATACATAGACCTCAGATTAAATTTATGTTATATTCAGATTCAGAAATGTCTCTCGTCATCTCTGTGATTTTTGCTGAATCTCTGTTGAGTTTATCAGTTTAAAGCTGTGTATTTGTTTATAGTCTCAAGATGATTTCAAACACTCAAACTGTCACTGAGGGATTTATTTCCTGAACCCTATCTTATATAAACACTCAATGCCTCATTCAGATAAGGTTCAGATAAGGGAAGCTGTCTGTTTTAAATCTGTGTGCAAACTTTCTCACACTGTCAGATATCTGTAGGATTTCCCACAGGTTTGTCTGTGTTTCAGATAATACACTGTAGGCGACAGCATTTTAATACCTTTCTGTGTCTGGAATAAACCCCTATTTGAATAATCCTGGCCTGCTTATTAAACTCATTTTCATGTGGTTTGTGAAGCACTCATGAATCAGGCCCTAATGTGTGTGGCTTTTAAGAAGAACTGCTTAGCTAACAGGGAACATTCTGAAAACACTGGCTGACGTTCACTAAACGTTCTCTCAAAGTTTTCAAAAAATAGTTGATGATTTCAACTAATAATTTCATAAACAGTATTATATGTTATTACCGTTAGAACGGTTTAAAGTTACAGAATAAAAATGTTTGAATAATGTTCTTGTAACCTAGCAATAACCTCTAAAAAAACGGACATTTTAAACGTTCCTGGAAAATTCTAAGGTAATGTTTTTGTACATTTTGTAACGTTTCTTTTACTTAATGAAAACGTTAAGGAAATGTTCTTACAACCCAAAATTGCTAGCTGAGTGGGGCCTTTGAATTAGACCAGAAAGAAACCTTCTAGTAAGTACCAGGAAAACCAGGCCAGAACTCCTCAAAGCAAACTCACAGCAGTGTAATAAAACTACAGAGAACATCTAACTTTGTATTATGTTTGTGATTGTATAAGTAATCAGTGCACTATAAAATGGTCCATTAAAGATGTTAATGATGTAATTGTATGTTTAAAGATTTATGCGTTCCTGTTTACAGAATGGTGGTCCAGGCTTGTGTTGTCCTGGGGGCAGAGTCACTTCAATGCCCTTACTGAAGCCTGTCAGCTATTAGCTGAGCTATGTGGCCATACGTGAACATTTGGCCCCTTGACATACGAAGGACTGCTGTCTACTGACTGTGAGACGTATAGAGCGACTGCCAAACTCCAGTTCCACTCCTCAGAGATGCCAGTCCAGGTCTTTCCAGCCTTAACAGGTGCAATTGCTTGAGAACAATGCAATAAAAACGATGATGACTATTGCTTTTGTTGATACTTAATTAACTTTAATATTAAAATTTTCCAGTGAACAATTTTAAGTTGTAAGAATGTTTCCCTAACGTTTTCATTAAGTAGCAATGACGTTAAAAATTTGATTTCGAAAGTTCTAGGATTGTTTTTCGAACATTCTGTAATTCTTTGATGGTTCTGATATATAGGATATGTAACATTAAAAATGTTCTACTAACGTTACTGCAAAAACGTTTTGGTCACTAAAATGAATGTGAAATCACTCAGATAAAGTAGGTGATCCAGTCTTTGAGCAGAAGCATTTTTTGTGGCCACCGACACAATTGGTTCAGACGTGACCGGACCACCTGTTTGAGGTTTGTGTCACTACCTGTTGTTTGTGTTCACCCGGGCTGACACTTCAAAGAACAGCTCAACATTGCTGACATGTATCGAATTCTTCCAACATTCTGGCATGAATGCCCTGCGGACAGCTGAGACCAATATAAACTTCAGAATGGATGTACATAGATTTTACTGTATGCGTACTGTATGTATACTGTATGCTCACTGTATGTTTAGTGTATCAAACACACAGTGATTTGAAGTTATTTGTCGTATACGTACAAAAACGTAATTATAAATTATCCTTTGTGTCTTTTTGAAGATACATCTGTATGGTTTGTATATAACATAAATTATCTGCATAAATGTAGAGATATTCTGTCTTACCATTGTCACAAATATTTTATTTGCATTTATTCATTTAGTAAACGCTTTTATCCGAAGCGACTTCGACAAATGAGAGCGCATTTAACATTTTGCCAACATTAAGCGTATTCTAAAAAGCTATGTTTACAAATACAGGGAATAAGTGTTAAATATAAGTGTTAAGTAATAAGTGTTAAAGCTATTAAAAGATGAACAACATTGAAGATTGAGGGATATTTTAATCATTGGTGCCCTAAGACACATATTAGTTTGACATCAATACCATTAAACTACATTGGTTGCAGTGTGTGTTGTAACTGACAAATTCTTTCAAAGACTTTCACAAGACGGTTTTATACTGCTTTAATGAAATGTATATGCTGCTTTTTTGTCATTTTTTTGTATCTTAACAGCTTCAGTATCATCTCAGCTGAAGACACCAGCCTGGATGTTGTGCGAGATATCTTCAGTTTTCTGTTTCACAAAGGAGTCACGAGTGAGTAAATAACATTAATAGTAACCGTTTCTTTAGCAGTGATTCTGCTGTAATTTAGCAGCAATTTTCTCTTTCGTAGGACAAATCAAACGCTGGCACAGATCTCTGGAAACGTCTACACTGAGATATGCGCAGAACTAAAGACGAAACAGCCGAGCGCAGACCCGTCAGGGAAGCCATCTGTTCTCTGAGGGAAATCAAGGCGTCTGATGATGATAAACAGTTTGAACGTGTGTGGAGCTTGTTCATCTCCACTATCAGAGAACGAGACGGGACGAGAAACCAGCACCTGTCACTCACTCTGATAGAGTCTATCTCACCGGAGACCTGTGTGGTCTCTCTAATGGATGTTCTGCTGGTTTGTGACGCTGTCCAGCCTTTTCTCCGTCTGTGTGTCGTCTGTGTGTTTGCCACCAGTTGGTCTGGAGAAGAAACAGCAGTGGCTTGATGGAAACTTCAGGGGACTTTGAGATCACCAAATGTGGTTATTTAGATTTATGACAGCTGGCTGACTTTCTATTGGCAGAAATGTTTGCACAGACTCGCAACTTTCTGAGGCTTGTATGTATGTGATGTTCATTCTAGTTTTGCATACTCAGGATGAAGGTCTCAGAATAAGGCAGTCCTGGGGAGTAACTAACCAGCAGCTACTAACTTAACTACATTACCATGACAGTAACTTTCCCTTTTTCAGTAGGCAACTGTTTTTTGTGAGTTGAAACATTGTGTTACATTGTTGCTTTTGAGTCCACGCAGTAATAATTTATTATAATACAAAAATATCCGTAATATATTATTAAATTTATTAATACACACTATTAATTTTCACATATATTAGGTGTTATTATAATAGATTGTAATATTATTTTTGTTTAGTTAAATGCTGCTGTTCACTGCATTTTTTATTTATGGTTATAATTGTTTTAGATTAATTGGTAATTGTTTTTGGAGAAAAACACCCCCTTCCAAAATAGCTGTTTTTAAAATGCTTTAAGAATAGTTACAAAGTAGCTTCTTCAACACTAGAACCAAAAACGTTACACAGTTTTTTTGTCGCTGTTAGGTTGCGTCAGTCACGCAGTTGGAAAATTCTGTCACCGGTCCCTAAAATGTGTGATGTGTTTTCTTGTGCCTGATTGTCGCATGATGAAGAGCAAGAGAAAGCAGCGTCTTTCCAAACTGTATTAAGAATCTGCAAGAAAAACACCACACGCTTGTCAGGAACGCCCGGATTGCGACCTGTCCAAAACGCAGCTGTTTAAATATGGAAGTAGGGCAGATCTGCATGCGGCGGGTCCGTTCAGAGCGGCCCATTAGAGAGTCGCATCTGCTGCAAATATTCATGTCAGTGACTGCAGCTTTGTGGTTTCCTCGTTTGGGATGATTTCAGTCTCAGGTGACATAGATCAGACACTATTAAAGGATTCTTCCAACCACAGTTTGCTTTGGCGGAGACCCTGAGGTGCAGTTTGATGCAGGGCATGCGTCTTTTCCTCATTGTGGCATAAATTCCCTCGCTTGTGCACTGCTGCTTTGGATTGTGGTGGGAGAAAAAAAATCCCTTCCTCTTTTGAAACTGAGACAAATAAACATGAGCGAGACTTACCGTGCTAGCCGTACCCTACATGCGATCTGTTCCAGTAGGCAAATCCGCAGTGTGAGTGATGTGCGGTTTTCTATGCGCTCTAAGGCAAATAAATCAACGGTCGCATTGACCGATGCCATGGAGAAATTCCAATGACATAGTTTACATTAGAGTTTACATTTGAGACTCGGATATTTAAATCATATCCAATGACAGTTTACATTAGAGAGCAAAATATTCACATCATATCATAGCTCCTTTATTCTCTAAAAAAGTATTGCGTCAAACAATGCGTCAAATATTTGCATGTAAGAAAAGACTTTCAGAGGTCAAATGTTGTTCGGGAAATGAGGAAATGTTGTGTTGAAGTTTCTAAGAAATCTTAGCGCAGCAGGTGAAACCCCCCCCACTAGATAAAGAATCAGAGAAATATGCGACGGACTCCAGGCATGCGCCGCAGCCCCACAGCAGGAGATTACTTTACACTCCATCATGGCTTTCAGAGTAACTCAATCTACCGAGCAGCAAAGACAAGCTGTAAGTGCAGAGATATTAGTGCCTGCCAGTTCCCATCATGCACCATTCTCGCAGGCTGTCTGCAGTCCCGCATGTGGCGCATTAGCGCTCATCACAATCACTGTCAAGATAAGACTGAAATCACGTTTTGACGACCAAATGTTGTTTGGTAGAAAAAAGCATTTTCTTGTTTAAAAAGTTTTTACTTTAAAAAAGCTTTTTTCTGCATGA
>JAZGTK010013360.1:0-14361 GCA_036877625.1 Ambastaia sidthimunki | reverse complement strand
TAAACAGGTTACAAACACAGTAAATGGTTTTAGCAGCCACCTGCAAAACGTTCATTAAAGTGATTGAGGTTCTCTGAATCGTTTTAGGCTTAACATTAATATCGCAAAGTTGTTAACAGAGTCATGATAATAATCTAGGACATTATAATGCTATAATGGGGTTTAGTGAAGGACACACTACAGCCAAATCACTCTACAGAGAATCAGAGTTTCCCAAGACTGTCATAAAAGAGCAGTTGATGAAATTTTGCCAAATTATCTCATTTAAGCGAGATAAAAAAGTTGGTCAATTTATGAATCATTAAAGCAGTGTGTTATTTACGCACAAACTTCTGAAGCTTTGTTTTCAGACTGAAATTATTTATCATACGGTAGTTATTGAGTATGTATTGCTGTGTTTGTGTCTGTCAAAAGCAGGGCAGCGCTCTGCAGAGTGAAAGAGAGCAGATGTTGATTATTTAAACCCAACTGATACGATCTGCCATATTCAAATGGGAACTGCCGACTGTAAGGAATAATTTCATTCAGCAATTTACCGCAATATGTTAATGCTGAAAGAAAGGGGGATTAATCCCTAAATGTATTCAGTCAAATGAAATGAAATAACATATATTTGAAAGTGTAATTTTTAACACACTCTATTATTTCGATCCTGGTAATTGAAACCGCAATCCAGGCAACTTGTATTAAATTAATGTGTGGCAAACGGCACCTTTCGCTTGCCAAGCCTGAGTGAGTTTCTGCATGAAATAAATTTAATTATTCCTGCGGCCCAATATATTATTAATCATCTATATTGATTTCTGAACTCCCATGCTGCTTGTGCATATGCAAATCCAGCCGTGGCAATATTGGGATGGGATCATTTGCATGGAAGCCCATTATTATTTTATAAGTAAATTTTAATGTGGACTCAATTAAAACTCAGGCAGTGGAACAGTTAAATTGGCTCAAGGTATAGGCTCTTTGCATACAGGCACAGGACTGGAATGTATCAATTAGTAAAGATGAAACTTACACTCATCTGTGGAGGGAGAGAAGATGCTGCGGTCTAATCAGATCGTCACTCCATGAGTGAATAAGTCGTTTTAGTGATTTTCTCTGCAGAACTGGCAATAGAATGCATGGGTTGCAACAGAATTCAATGGGTTGAATTGTCATTTGGTCTAACGCAATTCTAAACTAAACTACAACTGAGGTGCTATTAAATGTTCATTGAATTCACTGATCAGAAAAATCTTTGTGACCAAGGTTGCCATATTATTTGCATTTTCTGTCTTTTAAATTAGAAAAGGCTGTGACTGAAGATATTCTGAGTATTAGTGTATGAAAGAATTACCCAACAGTAAGATCTGGCCACATTCTCATTGGCTGAGACTTTTGTGTTAAATTAAAGAATATCAGCTAGTGAGTAAATTATGACAATATTTTAATTTCTGGATTAATTCATTAAATTGAATTTGATATTGTTTTTTCTACATTAAAAGCGCTATGTCTGACTATCACATGTGAGGATATCTGCACAAATCAAGACTTCTAATAGTACCAAAGTGACCTTTAAAAAGCACTCAGGGCATTAGAGAAGGTCTTCACATGGGGAATGTCCTCCTTATTTCAGTGTCCTCACACATAGCTCAGGCAGGGAATAGAGGTAAATGCTCTCTACAGCACTAATTGTCCACAGAAAAGAAAACAGATTAAACACTGTACAGGGTGATCTTTATCTTGGAGGTCAATTTGTGCACAAAGCTTTATTTCCTTTTCCTGACCCCTCCTCACAGCCCATTCTGCTTTTCTTCTGTCACAATACACCAGGGTACTCTATCTCTCTCTGTTGCACACACACACACACACACACACACTTACACACACAGACACTCTCTCTTAATGAACATTCTTGTTTTTTATTACTAGCAGATGATCAGGTTATCACTAAACATCAGTTTTTTAAATTAAAAATAATAAGTATGTAAAACGTATCCTTCAACTCCATTAGCTATTTCAGAAATATGGATAAATTCTTATATATTTACTTGACTTTGATGTTTTGTGTTAATTTTTCACTAAATCATTCAGCAATTCATTAAACACTCTAACAAGTGCTTATGTTTCATTCATACTCACACGAGGGGGCGATGACGGACTCTTATGATTAGCATTTGAACAGCAGAGGAAGAGGAAAAACAATGCAAATATGTCATATATTGTGTTACAAATATGTCATGTAAACATATGTAGGTACTTAATCCAAATCAGTACAGTATGAAATGCAATTAATTTTATTATAAATTTCTACGCAAGAGAAATTCATTTTTTAATAATGATAAAAGGATCATGACAAAAGGATAATGTCTGGCACACACATATGCACAGAAAGTTACACCTTCTCAGGGGAACATCAGTTCCTCACACAGGAAGTCACAGTGCAAGATAACTCTAGTAAGAGGAAATGATGTCATTGTTAACAGTGGGCACAGCTCCTGGGAAAAGAAGAAAGACTGATAATCTCTGAACAGAAATAATAGCCAGGCAACATTTGTCCTTTGTCAGAGTGGACCAACAAAGCTGGTTTGACCTGTAGTGTTCTGCGTGTGTTTTGCTTATTTTTCTTTCATGTCCTATTCAGTAAATGGTCCAAAGACATTTATTTGTAATATGAAGCGTCATGCTCAGTATCTTTTTAAACAGTGATGTGCAACAATGTTGGGTCTGTGAATTTAAAATTCCCCTCCACTAACATGACTTGGCAGATGTAATACTGAAGTATACATAGAAGTATACATATACATTCTGTGGAACTGTGGATGCACAGAAAGGCTCAAAAACATTTAATCTAGACTACAGTTCAGAACACACACACACACTGGCAGGCTTACACGTACACACACACATATTAAAATAGCTACTGGCATTCTCTTGCAAGAGAAAAGAATGTTATTTGATAAACAGAGTCAACAGAATTAGTTTGCCGGTGATATTGGCAATGTTAACTGTAATTGCTGAACTTACTTGAGTGGTTTATGGGCGATTACTGCCCTAAGTCATTTAACTTTCCTAATTTCATTTTCTTGTGTATCTCCTGCTGTGTGTTCTGTTACAAGTAGAAGGTGCATGAGAAAATCACATCAACTCAGTGCAGTCAAGTTTATCATTTTCCATAAATCAACAGTGTAACATCAACCGGTCAAGTTTTATAGGGATGCTGAAAATGCCAAAGCGCTAAGCCAGAAATATCACTGAACAATAAATGCTTGGGTTATGGACTGGGATGAGGATTTACTGAAATCGTTCGTAGGGCAAAAGAATTTTAAAGTGATTTTAGACAGCATTATTTATCTTAAGAGTCAATCTTAGCATAGTCAGTGGAAAGTTCTCTGTTGCAAGGTGCTTAAAATCTTCTGTAACACTGTCTATAAAGCTTGTATATATAATGCATTTTAAAGGCATTCTAAAGAATCTAATGCAGTAATAGCTTATAATTCAATGTTCCTATAAACCGTTGTAACCACTATTATACCCCCATACATTGTTTTAATAATACTTAATGCTTGCTCATGGTTACACCATTAAAGTTTCATTAAAAATAACTTGGAAAAAATAAATATTGAAATTATTTATTGAAAGTATTTGGTATTTTAAGTGTGTTTACAATTATTGCTTGTGTAACAAACATTATAAAAAGATAACATGGATAACCATACAACCTACTGTAAACACACAAACACACACAAGAAACCATACTTTCTCCTATTCATTGCAAACACACACAAAACAGTATGTACAATTTACTGACAGGTCATAAAATATCATGCATGTATTTGTCAGTAGTGCTGAAACATTGGAAATCCGCATGGAGATGCAGTATTGCTGATATGATAGCAGAGTAATATATGACCCTTCCAGTCGAGCCTTAGGGACCATCTGCCACAGCAAATCAAAATACAGGACCTGATCTTGGCTTTCCGAATATCCCACAATGCCACTGGGCATTTCCCCCTCTTTCCTCGGAGGACTCAGGAAATTTCATCATTCCCACATCATTTTTAGCGGTAACGCTCGGATAAAAACAGAAGTGCGTGGAGACCCTGTTACTATAAACCAGGAGCATCCCTGGATCAGACTCATGATCCTTGATCCTCTTGCAATACCAGCGATTTATAACTTATACATGGATGCCCTCTAGCTCACATAAGCCCAGCAGGTCATTCATTCAGACCACAGAGGTCAGTAAACCAGACTCAAAACCAAATCCCCTGGTTGGCTCAGGTTAGGCTTCTTGGGAGACGGAGTGTGCAGATATGAAAGGAGAGTACAGTAAAGTGCATGGGTGGGATTGTTTCTCATGTAATGCTGGAATTCCAAGGCTCAATAAAGAAGTATATCCTAACACGTTCCAGATGTGAGAAGCCCATTCCCAAGTCTGGATGCTCAGCGCTGTCCTTTACCCCAGCATAGCTTTTGCTGTTGGAATATCGTATGGAATGGCTGGGAGAGGGGGGTTACGGTAGCCCTCTGGCTTTATTCTTTTATTACGCAACTCCTGTCATAACATCCAATCAAATCAAATCTCCTCACATCAGACAGCATTATCTTTTTATGTGCATGTAATATGTTTTTTTGTTAATTTGTGTAACTGAATTTACCGTCCAAAACATTTTATGTTGAATGTTTTGGAAAGGAATGGACAGGTCCTTGATTTTTTTTTAAACAAATTTATTTTTCATTTTGATTGATTGTGTATACAAAACACTGATTCTTAATTTTTTCAGACCCCACCCTGTTTTTAACAAAGCAATAAAGCTTTTTTTTAAGTCTGGTGTGACACACAGATCAGGAGATGGGTATAAAGTTATAAATATTGTTGTATAAATATAAAAACAGCATAAATATTAGTTGGCAAAATTATTAGGTCTAATTAATACAAAAAGCTTTAATTCATGTTAAAAAAGTAATGTTAAAAACACTATAGTAAAAAAAGTGTTTTTTATATGTTTACAATAAACAGACACAGGCAGTTTCAGACAATGTTTCAATGAAAATCAAGGAAAATCACATCTTCACAAACCCATTTCAGTCCACTTGTTACACTATCACAGAGTTGGGCTGTTTCTCTGTGGGCACAGGGGGTTCTTTGTTGTCCCTCAGTCATTTAATCTGCACTGAGAGGTGAGAATACAGTTTCCTTCCTCATACACTGCAGGTACGGTTTTCTCAATTCGCTAAAACACACAAACTTATTGTCTTAAGATCTTACCATGGCTCGTGGTGCACTTCTTAATACACCTGTTTAACACTTTTATTTCAAACACCTATCGCTTTGAAGTGAACTCACAATTTTGAACTGGCCAAATGGCTATCCCAGGACACACACACCCCTCCCACCCCCCCAAAAGAGGAAGGCAAAAAAATAAAACAGTCTCTGTTCTTGGAACTTATTGGAATTGAGTTTCACTGGACGCCTGCACACAGAGGCCTATCCCTGCCCCCGTGGATTTGTTTGGAAGTCAAAGCCCGTGGACGAACAATAAGGAAAAGCCTAGGCATAGTCCATTAATTTCACTCTTTTTTTCAATAAGTAAACTTTAAGTATTCGTGAAATGAGTACTAAAGCCTCTTTAATGGTGTTTTCACAGCTGGCTTGAGCTCTCCTTCTGCTCTGCAATAAAGGTCCTTCCTGAATGAGCATTAATATGGGAGGCCAGTAAGATCATACTTGGCTGGTGTAGCTCTCCACTAAACACCTTGTGAACCCGCACTTATCCTGCACAGCCAGAGCAAAAATCTGCAAGCCATTCATGATTCAAGCCTGGTTTTGCGCTGGTAGCCTCGAATGTTTAACTGGTGACATATGGACAGTAAATCATATACCTTTTTCCCTTTTCATGTTTTCCCTCTCTCTGCATGCTCTGTTCCTTCCGATTTCTTTTTGATCTCTTTTTCAGTGTTAGTCTCACTAACACATAATCTTTACACTGCTTCAATCGCTCGCCCATTACTCTCTCTCTCGTCTGAAATGGTGAAATGCGGTACATATACAGTCAGACATGTTATCTGCTACTAGATTGATGGTTTGGACTGTTAACAGGCATGTTAAATACAGCTGGAGCTCACGACACCTCAGGAAGGCTATTTAAGTTCCAGTTAACAATACTCAGTGTAACCCTGCCTCTTTCATGCATACATTCAAACATACAGATGCCTATATAAAACAACTGCACATTTTAACAGACAGTCATTATGAAGTGTCATACGGAAAAGACCTACAATAAGATTTTGTGTTAGACAGTAATAATAACTGCATACACCGATAGGATGAGTAAATAATGGCAGGATTTTCATTGGTGGCTGTTTCTGTGTTTGGATTGAACTCAGTATCCTCAGCATTAGAGGGAGATTAACTGTAAGAAATGGCTGTTAGGCTGAAAAACTGAAAATAGCCATTAGGAAAATGTTTTGTCTAAGTAAATCTGAAAAGAAAGCAGAAAAATGACCTCAGTCCCCCAGAACTGTCAGTCACAGAATGACATCATAATAAACAAAATGACTGGACCCGTGGATAAATTATATTTTTCTACACTAATTGAAGTTATCTGATCTGAGCAAAAGCACAACACGTGAGGAGATGTGTATTATGGGAAAAGAATTAGGCCTTTTAAATATGTCCTGTTTCTGATATCCAGCTTTTAGACGCAGCAGGATAGAATAAAGACTGGGTTTTGGAATGACATGATGGTGAGGAAATAATGACAGAATATTGGGTTTCAAATGAACTAACATTTTATCACTAAAACAACACAATAAACTCATCTCAAACCAGTTTTGTTTTTGTTTGTCTGTCGAACAGATGCAGTATGTTTAGCAGCGAGTTTCTTACACACTTAAACACAGCAGAATTAAGCTTATAACTGTTTCCTCACAAACACACAACAGAAATGACTTAGGCTGTGTAAAAAGTTAGCTGTGCGCCACTCTGCCATTTGCCAATTAAAATGAAACATGAGCACTCTGAATTGGAATTCAGTTCTGAGAGTAAGAGCTGGATCCTGCACCACAGTTTGGTTCTCGTTCAAAAAGAACAAGATAAAATGGGAGATTTACACTTCAGTGGAGCAAACGTCACTTCATTTACAACGATGGAGTCTGACTTTATGTGAGAGGAGTTGAGAAACGAGAGGGAAGGGAAGGAGGTGGCAATAATAATTTACTAATTTGAGAAGCTAAAACATTATGAATTGACTGACTCATCACACACAGCTGCAGGTTGTCATGGAAATCTTTGTGTAAGAATCTGACAGGTCGGAACATAAAGTTTCGATGACGCTTATCTTGTGATGTCATAGTTGTATCCCACATCAGTGTGACATCACAGGCTGGGCGTCATGGAAACGCTGGCTGAAATGTAGCTTGCTTGATGTGAAATTGCTGGAGCTGTAAATCAAGCTTCTGTTGGAAACATTTGTGAACCCTCAGCTGAAAACCCCCTCAGGTGCTCCTTAAAATCACTGACACAGCCACACACAAACACTCTCCCTCATATCTCGCTTAAATGAAATGTGTCACTCTGCCCATCTGGCGTGTCATTTTAAATGTCTTTTTAGGAAACTTTTTATTAAAGCTGATGTGAGTAATTTCCGTGCCACTGGTGCTCACAAAGAAGATGATTCTTTATTTAAACAAATTTTCTGAGCACTATCCTGTCTGTTTTTGGTCAGAAAAACTTCAAGCTTGTGTCATTATAAAAGTGTACATTTTAAATCTAAAATGTTTGAGAATTCACTATGATGTTTATTTGGCAAGTTCCTTTGACAATCAAATATTACCCAGATACAATGCAGGATGGTTCAATAATTCAAACTTCACCCTCTGCAGGTAATTGTGTGTTTTACCCATGATGCAACTTTTACATTGATCACATACTGGAGTCTCGCCTTGTTGTACTTTATACTACAGCTACAGTTAAAAAGTGAAAGGGTAACCTTAAAAACATGGTCAGTGTGGACTGTTTTTAAACGAAAATAACATTTAATGAATATGCTGTCAGTTTTTTAAATATTTCTGTTTTAACCATTTTTATTGCATGCAATTAATTAGGCTGAAGTTTAGGTCACAGTGCTGCATTCAACAATCATTAGTCTTTACAGAACATTTTTCTGCATTCATCTTTAACCATTGTAAATAATACCATGCTCTCACTAAGTAATAAAACTTCTGAGCCATGCAATGTAGCTGTAATATTTCTTTTTAATACATTTTGGATGTGTCTTCAGACTAAAAAGTCTTTCTGGACCTCTCAGTCCAGTAATGGGCCAGACACTAGGAATTAATCAAGGTGTGACCCATTTCCTTTAACTAAATCCCTTTATCTGTTCCTGGACTCCAGACTCGCATCCAGTTCTGTCCTCAGACTCATTAGCACATCTGTTACTTTGAGGGAACATTAATCACATGACTTTCAGACTGTTTTTGAGCCATCAGAGCAGAAAAACATTTCAGGGAAAGTCATTTGCTATGGTCAATGAAAAATCTGCTTGAAAATATACAGAAATGGGCCGATGAGAGCAGAAAGACATTATTCTTCAAGTTTTTAAATAAATAAATAAGATTATGCAAGGATCTGGTTTTAGTTTTCCCTTACTTAAATAATGTTAAAAACAACGAGAATTCCTAAACAATTCCTCACATTTCTTATATCTTATCAAAGTTAAATACCATATATCATCATACTTAACAATAAGAAACTTTAGACAATATCCCAAATAAAAATAATCACATAAACAAAAGCTGATTTAGACTGTGAATATGTGGATATATAATTCAGATTTTAAACCAAGACTGCATTTAGTGAAACTGTTTTTATGTGTGTGTATGTGAACTCACAAGAAATGATGGGTGTGAGTCTGCAGTGTCACACAAGTGAAGATTTGGTTTATTCTGTAATCACCAGATTCAGCAGAACAGAACAGACTGTTGATCAAGCTAGAACAGTACAGCTAATGCTGTGTATTGACAAAAGGAAAACTGAACCTTGGTAACTGTATAATCACTGTATAATCTTTTAAAATCTCAGATTTCTGAGGACATTTGTTTACATTCCGTTAGTAAGATCATTTGGCAGAACATTCACTAGTCATTATATGAGAGGATTATATTCTTTGTAACAGATTTTAACTGGATCTCTGCCATGTCTTGGCTAGTTGTACATGACACAAAAACATTTTAAATTACATTTAAAATCTGAAAAACTTGTCACAGACACAAACTGTTAATGTCTAAAGTATTTTTCATTATGTGACATCAGTATTTTTTTTAGTATCCAAACATTATCCAAAGTATCCAAAATTATGAATGAAATATCCTCAGGCAAGAAATAATGTCATGCAAATATACAAACACAGATGTAAACACCTTCAGAACCTAATACAACCTAAAAGCTAAAATCAATAAAGTGCATGTTTCTGTTTGGGCTTCACTTCCACAGACAACAAAATATGTTGACTTTAAAACTAGAAAGTTAAAGTTTTAAAAGCTAATTGACCGCCAAGTTCCCACATATCAACAATGATCGTTTGGTCTCAAATAAACACCCTTAATTAACATCTAGATTTATGCCTTTGTAAATGTCTTGCTCCTGCTGTAAAAAAACATCAGCAAGATGTTAAAATTTGTTAAAAGTTTTAGTAATAATCATTTTAACGTCAGTTCATTTGACAGAGGCGTCCATTACACATACGACTCTTTCTGTGTGTTTTTAACTGTGCATTTCTCAGGTGGAAATGAATGTATTATTTTTCTGTGGTTTAAGAATCTTGCTGCACTTAGAATGAGAGAGATTACAAGCTGCTGGTATGAGGACAGAGTTCTTTTGTGTGTCAGCAACAACAGGGCCACAGTGTAATAGTGCTGCAGGCAGGTTGGCACTAAAGTAGAAAAGAGACACCCAGCAACACACAATTGAAAACATGTTAAAGACACAATATATAGAGGTTATGTATTTAAAACAATAACAGAGGCGCAGCTCTGTGTTATGTGAGAGTTTGTTATCTCCACTGCTGATGGAAATCTGATGGGACTCACAAATCATGTTCCTGGATGAGATAATAAAATAAAATTTTAGAGCTGTTGTGATCCCATGTTTTTATTTCATTAAAATCAATTAGCTATAACGTAATTTTTAGGGCAAAATTATTACAAGTGCATGTCACTTTATTTATCGATTAAATGGCAGGGTAACACAGCACAGTATTACAAGTCCAAAACAATCATACAAAAGTACATTTGAATGTACCAACAGCATTTGCAAAAATGCTGACATACTGTTTATATATAACCTAACACTTATTAACTGATGTTGATGCTCATTTAATACCTCCTCTTGTCCAAAGCTCTTTTTAGGTCATTTAATTCACCTGTACAATTAAGTTTCATGGACTTATGTTTGGCAACAGAACCTGCTGCAAACGATAATGAATAATTGTTGTCCATGATGACTGTGTGAAACAACAACAGTGCTAAACTACTAACTACTCCCACATTTCATCATGAGAGCAACTGTGTTGCCATGGTTTCTACAGCAGTACAAGTAAAAACTCATAATAACGCAAATATTATGTCATTGACAGGCGACAAGTGACAAGGGTCCACTATTTGAAATTGCAAATTTCTCTGCATTTACAAATACTTGAAAACATTTGTGATAATGCAATAAAACAAAACAAAATATATAATACAGTGTTTTTTAGACACTTTAATGCAAAATTATTACACATTGTGCCTTTAAGAAAACTTTTCTATTGTTAAGAAATGAGATTTACTTGCATATATTTGCTTTTGGTGTCAAAAAATAAATAAATAATGTTTTCTGTTGGTTCTGCTCCATGTGAAAAAGGAGGGGGTGGAGCTACAAGAGGGGGTGTGGCCAATACAGTGAGACTAAAACCTTAAACAAGATTAAGACATATTGAGAGCTTCCAGCTTGTTTTTGAGATACACAAGTTTTCTATCAAAAAATGCAATTTAAAACCATTCAAGAGTTTACAGAAAAAGGCTGATAATGTAAAAAACATCAATTTACATTAATTTACTCTTTCCCGATATTTCTCTGTCTTTGTTATTTATCAGTGTCAGCATTTAGATGTTTTCAGCTAGATGAACAAAAAATACACCTTTAATCCTGTTATCAATCTCCCAGCTGACGCTTATGGGATTTCCTCCCAGGAATGTCTAACCCCTGTTCAGCGCAAGAACCATCGGACACACTAATTTGTCTCCAGCATTCCCGATTCAAACCACGTACAGAGAGTAACTCCTCCAAGTCTATTATTGACATATTGCCAATCAAACAGACTGACATCAAAGACTCACTCAGGCAGGTTGACTCACAAGAAATCAACACTGTTACCTGGGGATGACAGAAGGTGTGGAAACCCTGATGCCTGCATCTGCTCTGTTATCGAAAAGATGCTATTTTTTACACACCTAGCCAGTATAAACTCTCTGAGGAGGCACCGCTGAGCTGTTATTGTCCAGTTGTGTTATTTTTTTATTTACTCTAGTGTTTACTGTTCAGGAAAGGTGATTAGGTTAGTTTCTCACACCATGATATATCACCCCTGTTTATATGTCTAATAGGCTGTTCATCTACAAGTTATCAGAGTGTCCTCTTAATGTGTCCCAAGTTACCATCAATAATAATTACATTATTTAAGTAAAACACTCATATGCAAAATTATATCTAACTTTTCAATAACCTTCAATAAAAAAATACATGTACAACTTTTACTGCTTGGTATTTGGTCCTGTATCACATCCATAAGGGGTCAAGGTTTGGCTTTGTATGGCCCAATTAGCCCCCACTGACATATGCCTAAACTACACCATTCTGTAAAAGTCATTTTTTTCTATTCTTACTAAATTGTAGCAATTTGAAATTTGAAATGAACTGCATACAAAAAACTACTAGATTCATCCACATAGAAAAGCACCTCCAACCTCAAATAAAAAAGTAATTCCCACAATATCTTAAATTATTATTACTTTTCTTTAGTGAAAAAATTATTTTACAAGTGTAAGTTACATATTTCTTCTTTTGAGCCATTCAGTCTTGCTAACTGTATTAATGTAAACATGTTTATCATCCATTATCTCAAACTAAGTGAGTAGTCAAAGTCTGTGCTAATTTACAGCAGGCCACAGATGCTGTACAAAGAGTTTTGTAAAGCTGTAAATAATTTGCACTGCACCTAAGTGGGTCATACTCAAAGTCACAATAAGATAAAAAAGCAAAGGATGTGCAGTATTAAAGATGATGAGCCTCCATGCCGGACTCCACAGTCTCTAGACCATTGTGCTTCTGTGAACCATTCCAATACAGTTCAGCAGTTTTAATGCACAGATTTAAAGTCCTGCAGTGAGGGACCAAACTTTATGGAGGTTTCAGATCTGGACAGAGACAACCCAGAGGCGAAGTGGCCTGCACTGACAGGACTGCTGGGGGCCGTTTGGGGCAGTGGGGGTGTTCCCCAGCTGCCCAGGAGATGTAAATGATGCAGGATGTGGAAGTATCTTCTCTCTGCTCTGTCCACTAGTGGAGCACACCAGGGGAGAAAGATGGATGCTTTGTCAGCTGTTTGTGGATTCACACTCATGATCAGACTGAACGCATCTGGGTCCTGAAGTCTGTGCTGAGAGAGAAGCGTGATATACGAGTACGAAGAGATCTCGGCAGCCGACCCCCGATCGCCACTGCGGGTGCATGGAGTGTTGATGGCTGTTTGTTTTAGCTTTCTTGGCATCCCGCGCTCGCCCGCAAAACATCTCCTGTGGGGTCACTCTCTGCAGCATGTTCTCCCGTATCAGATGCTGTTGTTCAGGTTGATGGAAACTTAATGGACCTGTGATGAAATATGGAAATAAAAGCTGTTTTCAGTTGAGGTGCCTCGCAATCTACTGTCTGCATAGACAGCAGCTGTTTAAATCAGCATATATGAAACTGATTACTCTATATAATCAACAACTCCAACAGAAACAAGCCGTCTCATATGATGTCCACATGTGCAACTTGATTCTCATTCATTTTAAAGTCAGCATGTTGCTAATCATAATATACAATATTCTAACAAGCATAAAAATACATATGATACAAAAAATTGATAAAATAATCTTCAACTAGAATTTATTTAGAATACTGTTCTAATATTATTCATAATTTCTTTCAACACCTTTTCTCTCTGTCATTTTGGATGATTTTTTACATAAAGGAAAGATACACTGTTGCTTTACAATGTAAGTAAAAGCTGGTATAAGGCAGCTGCCTACTGTACATTTCAAACACAATCTTTACTTTGTTAACATGTCTATGATGTCATAAAATGCTGTATATGTCTGTGAAGTCTGAAGCAGAAGAAGTGAGACAGAATCAGAAAAGAGAAATTTTAAGCCATCGTCAGACAGTAAAAAATCCTTTAATTTCTTTAGAAAACGCATTGGGTGTGTGAGAATAAATTTGAGTCTGTTTACAACAGCAGAGTTCACAGAACAAAAGAAAACCTGCAGCAGGATGTCATTTAGCTGGACTGATGGGAGATTTGATCTATGTAATGCAGTAAATACTGGCTGAATTTTGACAAGCCCCCCACATAGAAAAATAAGGGAGGATGGTGCACATCTGTTTCTGTGTGGGACAGGGATCGCTCTCCCACACACACACACATACACACCAACACACACACACAGACTGTGAGTGTCAAAGGTACAATCTATATTCCGCATGTCAAATCCAATGATGCAACAGTCAATACAGCTAATTAAACAAAAACTACATTTTCTTTCATACTCAAAAATGGGTTTAAGGTCTGCTCTGATCAAGTAGACAAATTAGACACATTAGCTGCATGTGTCTGCCCTTAAAACCGTGAACAAAACCAGAAATCCTACTGAATACTTTGTTTTCACTTCAACTAAACAATCCTTAATTTAAAGAAAATGTTACACAAGAACACACACACACACGGCTAGACACACACGCAGCTCTCAGGATTAGTGGTGGAACAATTAGCAACACATTTCCATGAACAGAATATTTACAAGGACTGCCAATTCCCAGTTCCGTTTTACATTCAGCATCTTTTCCTCCTCAAGGTAACACGGTGCGTTTAAAACGAGGAAACAATGATCAAGTGCCCATTGGGTCAGGACCAGATTGAGATGGTGCAGTTCTCCCAAAACCCCTATTAAAATGTCAAGCCACAGAAAAGGGAGAGCCTGTCTCCCTCCCTCTCAAACCACAGAGGAGAAATTAAGTGTGGCCTCTTTGCAAGCCATAAATTACAGGTTTTAAACAACAGGGAGTCAAGGAAACTCTCC
>JAZGTK010013359.1:0-14362 GCA_036877625.1 Ambastaia sidthimunki | reverse complement strand
ATTTCACCTAACAGATAAAAACTAGAAGAAAAGGCCTTACTGGTAAATACATAATGTAATAATTTATAAAATATAAATATTCATAGAAATACATAATCTGCAGAGATGCACCAAATACAGACTGAAATATTTACACTACTGTAGAACAACAGGATAACAGTGTAACTCACAGATAACTGTAACTGACACCATCAGACAAACACCAACAAACACAGATATTGTATTCAAATTTGAAATGTCAGTGTATGTTGGTGAAAATCTGAAGTCCCCCATATTACTTACAGTATGTTAACACATAGTATCTTTGCAACATTGCTTAGCATAAAACTGACATCAAAAAGAGAAAATATGATGGGACAGTTCAAGAGCATGAAAAGTAACAGTAGCTCTTTTTACACAAGCATGCCTTTCCTCTGCTTTCTCTGTTTAAGCTAATTGAAATGACTGTTTTATGTAGCGACCAAAATGTTAAATCAAAATGTTGAACAAATAAATACTTCAGCTTCTCAAAGCGGCCTTCCTTTGCCTGGATTACAGCACTTCCCTCATTAGGTCACTCATTATGGATCATTTCTTAAGTTTCCATGTGCTTCCACTGTCCCAGGAACACCTCTTTCATTACTCATTAAAAATTAATGTATATAAAAGTATTTCTCATGCTTCAGGAGTTAAATTTGACTTGTCACATTTTCTAAAATGCTACTTGTATCTTCTGTTTCATTTCAAAGCATGCAAAATGCTGCACAAAATTCAGACTAGTTTGTTCTGTGTGAATATCTGGTGAAATATTTAAGAAGAAAATATTTACAGGACAAGAAAAGGGTCATTTTTCGTCACTACATTAAAAAAAAATAGAGAACAAATCTGGATATTATTTATTTAAAATGAAATTTTAATGAGGATTAACTCATTATCAGTAACTTTATCAAGTTCTTTAAATGTTCTTCCTAACAGCCCTGAAGTTAAAATTATTACTATTATTAATATTATGGCTAGACTTTACATTAGAACTAATGTAAATAAACACACAGGGTTTTTGTTTTTCACATAATAATTACTCAGAAAAAAATTCAGCCTTGTGTAAGTTTTCGTTTGAATAATCTGACCCCTAAAATAAAGTAGTTGAAAAATAATCTTTACATGCGCAACTATTATACCTAGAAACAATAATGTACATCATACAATATCATACGCCAAAATTCAGGCCTGACTAGGTCAGCAGACATAAACCCTCTTAAACAACAGGAATAAGTGCGTACAGGACGAGCGAGAGAACTAGACAGAGAGAGAGTTGGGTTTACTCCATATCAACCCGTCTGTCTGTGAACAGATTTCCTTCTATCTAAGTAGCAGAGCTGTTTGAATGTGATAGTTTCCTTCATGTAAATAGGCACTCCATCATCCAGGCTTGCAGTGTTCATTAATTAAAATGATTACCAAAGGCACAGAGCCGGTGTAAGGGGCTCCTCACCTGTCAGTCTCTGCTCGAGCAGAGATACAGAGAGGATCAATCTATCTGCAATACAACACCACGCTGGCCACCGCAATTAGTCGAGCAGCTGGAAATACATTTGCGGGCTTCACCGCCGTCCAGACGCTGTGACAATACAGCCCTAATGAAGGCAAAGGAAGTGTGTGTGTGTGTGTGTGTAATCCAACCTCCATCAATCCCAGCAGCCGGATCAGCATGAGCATTCCATGAAGCAAGTGTTTTCATAGCAGTAATGAATTATTCATCCGTCCTTCCATCCATTTTTCCAAAGGGGGTTCCTAACAGGAATTATGCCAGCGCCTTCTCAAGACAACAACAATTACAAAACACAATAGGCCTCGCGGAACGCAGCCGCGCCGCACGGGCGCAATTAGCAATTAGCACACCCGTAAAAACGCCATGATGGAAACAGGCCCTTAAATGACAGCAGGGCATCTGAATTGTCTTATTGCGTATGTTGAAAGCAACACTGGAGACCTTCCTCCAAACACGGCTAATGTAAACCACATTTGACGAGAATTTAACACAAGCAGGGACTTTTATATGCGCCTGTTAGATGTAACTGAAGTCTTTCTTCTCACCCGGTACCAGTGTGAGTGCTGGGCTGTAAATCTGAACCAGTTTACCAACAGAGAAGATAAACGGGGGCTAAACGTAATGCGTTTTAATACAGATGGCGAGCCGTTCGGTTAATGAATAAGGGAAATGGATCGGCGAGTGAGCGGTAAACAGTGGGACAGAAAGAATCAACAGAGAAGAGGGTCATGTTTTATAATCTCCTCTTTAAAGCTTCAATTGCGCTCCTAAATTGTAGGTTTGCATAAAACAAGCCACACTTCAAGTCTACTTGACTCAAGGGAGGTGTCATAATAAACAAAGCATTTAATTGGGCCATGTGTTAAGAATTTCAGCATGTGTGTGTGTATGGGGCGATTAATGAGGTGTTTTCTGAAAGGAACTGAAACTGTGAGGTTGGCTTGTGCCGCCACACTTCAGAAAGGCATCGGTCTCGCACTCCAGAAGCATTAGAAAACCCTGCGAGGGTTTCGCTGCAAACACAGGCTCTAAATTACACACAGGAAAAACTATACCCACATATGCCCACTCATGAAGAACATGCCTGGAGGCTTGATAAATGTATTTGTGCACACCTGTACATAGTGTTAATAGTACTGCAAATTCAACTAATAAATGTATAAAATAAACATCTAAAAAACTAAATAACATTAGTGCAAATTTTAAGTCTCTCCGATTTTTTTGTAACTTGTAATAGTACTTTTTTCCCAAGCTCCCTTATTTTTTGTCTGCACCTGACTTGTATATTCATAAACAATCTGCAAATCTGTATGAATAAGTCAGATTTGTATAAATAAACTTTCTCTGGTTCTAGCAATATACATATGGTGTAAGGTAAATGGTGTTCATTATGCCATTTTAACACCGTAAATCACTCTTTGTACAGTTATTGTCTGTAATCGTTTTACAAACTGTGTCAAGCCTGTAAAGAGAGCAGCAATTGCTAATATGTAATGAGTAATAAATGATCCTCTTAATTAAATCTTTATTATCAATTCAGGGTGCAGTGCACAACTCTCACAGAGAGCAAATTTCTCTATCAATAACTACAGAAAACATCTACATAACATAAATATAAGGATAAAGAAAACTAAACTATTAAATGTATGACAGTGAATTATGAAATTCTTTGAAATTATGCTAATTATGATCATATGAATATGATCATTATGAAATTATCTTCGTGCTAAACCTCGCTTTTAAAACCAGGCAGATAAAAACTTCAGGGTTAGCACTGAATTTTGCATGTTTAGAAGCAGAGTTAGCACCACATTTTTAAATATATGTACCAAACATTTATTTATTTTACCTGCAAATATGCAAATAAGTATGTTAACCCAAGATTTAGGGATAAATTGTGAAACATCAGATTATAAATACCCATGGTTAACGCTTAACCCCTGGTAAAAAAAAAAGTAAAACAGATAACGTAGGATTTCATTTACCCAGGATTTAGAATGACCAAAGGTTTAATATTTAAGTGTGAAATTTCATTGAGAGATGCTGATTTTTTCATTATGACTGTAAAAGCTGAACTGCACTCTTATGATGATATCACAATTGTTGTTGTTTTTTACATAAATGAACGACTGCCATCTATCAGAATGAAGGAAATGAGTAAACTCATTTAACTCTAGCACACCTGTGTGGCCTATTTACTGCTTGAAACACATTAAAGAATATTGAATGCTGCCCCAAGAACGCAACATCATTTACCAAGAGGGCAAAATCTTCTTTTAAGAATGATGATGGCTCTTTCCTGTCATTTCAAAACCTATTCGCGTGTGCAGGCGTGTGTGTATTTTGGGCTGATATTACACCCGAGTTCATTTCTGGCATGAAGATTATGTAAATGACAACGATGTGACCTTTAGCATAACAAACGGGGCAGACAGAGCACAAGTTTCATACATCACTCCGGCACGGAGCATTTTAAAGATGACGCTCATTTATAACCTTTTCCCGTGGATTAATGCAGTTACAGTCGGCGAAAACATCTCTCTCTTTGTGGCTTTTTCATTAATGCCGGCGATTGCCGCAGCTCAAATTGCTCTGTATCACGGAGATTATTTCGTACGATTTGCATAAACCATGTGTTTATGAAAACTGAATGGATGGGATTGAGTATTTGTCACCCAGGAGAAGGGCAAGCGCGGGTCCCTCCGTCAAAGAGTCAGCGGTCGTGCGGTCGCCGGCGGCTTCAAATTAATCTGAGAAAGAGGAAATCAGAGTGACTGTGTCTGATTAAGGTGGTGATGTTCCATGCAGAGCAGAAAAATAATCTGTGATCTTCAGTCATAGTGGATGTTAATGTCTATTCCAAAGGTAGACATGGGGTCAGAAGCAGCACATGGTAATGACATGAGTGACAGAGGACCTGTATTACACACTGAGAGGAAACAAATGGGTTTTCATTGCATTTTGCTGCTTTGTATTCATTCACACGATGCTTACTGTGGTCGTTTAACTACATGGCGTACATTCATCTGGGCCCAAGGTTCCTTCCACAATTACTTTAAGGTTCCATAAATGAGTCCAATGATAATGAAGTGCTTATCAAATCATGGTCTGAACATTACGGTAAATTATTGGATTTAGCTTTTTATAACTAATCTTATAATCACTAAATAAACAACAGATTTTTGCTTTTACAGTGAATGCACAACTATAACATTGAACTGAAAATCTCAGAAAGCATATAGTAGCATTTATAAACATACACATATATACATATGAACTAAATATATGTGTGTGTGTGTGTGTGTGTGTTTGTTTGTTCGGAGAAACATCTATAAATGCTTGTTACAATCATGAGTATATTAAAACTGTGGCCTTGTGCACACAGCCTAATCACAGTATAAAGGCCTAACCCATTCAATACATTCTATATTAAACTGACAGTTGGTCAGTCAAACAAACTACTACCAAGTAAAAAGTCAACAAAGCCTTGGCCACCACGTCAGCCAAGACAGCCATGGTGCCACCTCTTTAAAATACTGCATGGTGCCCCTGATAAATATTATGGTAAGACAGTAAAGAGTACATACTGTGTTAAAGGAAGAGAGAATGTGAAACGAGGTAGAAAGAAAGAGAAAGGGGACACATTGAGTGAAAGTCTTAGAAGAGAATGAGAAAAATAAAGAAAGTGAGAGAGAGAGTTATGGGGAGAAACTGGTAACGGATGCCCCATCGCACTATAGGGTGAGAATTTTATGTGTCCCTCTTTCTGCTTTCGCTGCAGAAGCAAACTGCTGGGTCACAAAGATAAAGGAGATTTTTTGGTAAATGGCGAAAGTGTTGAAATAAATGACCCGACCGGAGCTGCGTGTAATTACTGTGGCCCAGAGAGTAACAATCTATCACGGTGGTGAGGGGGTGACAGAGTGCTAAAGGGTTAGTCAAAGGAGATAGCCTCTGACTAACTACTGGACCCTGGCAATCGATACTTTCCTGATGTTTTTCCTGGGAGAGAGAGACACAAAGCGGGAATGGGGTGAGAAAGGGCCTTAAAACTTCCCCAAATGGCTTTTCATTCAAATATTGATCAGGGCCTCCTATCATGACCTTGCCCTGTCACGGCAGTATACTTTCTTAAGGGCATATGAAACTCGTAAATCTGAGTTGTTACAGAGGAAAAGTGTGCGTGTTGTTGGGTGTAATAGGTCATGTTGTAGCAGGGGCCTGTTTGGCACTTTATAAAGGGGCATTCCATTATAAGAGTTCCTTAGAGGAGATGATGGGAAGGTTGAGGGACAGATAAGAGCACCGCAGTGTCCAACCCTTCAGCTCTGGATTGAAGTTAAAGATAAAACATGTACAGTAAGGGAGAAAGCAAGGGGACAAATGCAAACGACAAAAAAACCCCTCAAAATCAGAGCTCACATGCAACCAATTATCGACTATTAGACATACAGTATTTGGCCCCCTTGAACTTTTTTTTTTGCAATTAATGCAACAATTCTTCCATTTTATTATTTATGTAATATTATTCAACCAGAAAGATTAAGATCACAGCTAGATCACGCTAGTGAACGCTACAAAAATCTGCACCTTATACTAGCCTGGACTAACATGGAAATTCATCTGGGCTGGTCTGCTCAAAAGGACAGCGTTTTTTTTACCAGTGTTCATCATACAAACAATTTAGTCCTGCAATTGACCCAGAATCATAATTTCAGCGTTGCTTCTACATTTCCAGTGGAGCACTTGAAGTGACTGCTGAACTCTGGGAGTTCTGGAGTACGTGAAGTCTGTCATGCTAACATATGGACAACATCAGCGCTACAGGAGCCGTTAATATGTCCTTCGCTGACACTTTGTTACTATTTCTTGCCGTCCGGGCCACTGTAGTGTATATACAGTCAAAGCTAAATGTTTTCATTAGGACATATTTGAATCCATTTCCATAACGCAAAAGAACAGAGCCGCGAGGAGCCATATTCGCATCATTTACGTAATATATTCTGAGGAATCTGCAGCTGTCAAACTTTACATGCTCTCTGGAGATTTACAGACAAGGGAAGACGTTGCAAACCGTCAAGCTGAGGACACGGAAACGGGTCGGCACGAAAACCTCTGAAAATCGGGAGTGTGACGCGAATCTCCCGCGGATGATGAATATTCTACAAAGCTAATCCGTGTTTACGGCTAACGTCTCAAGTTAGAGTTTTTACGTCTAGGTGCATCACGCTGCTTTGCGGTCTAACTGTTTTTGTTTGAAAGCGTTTGAGATTCCATGGGAGAAAAAGCCATTTGTTTCCATCAAGAATGAAGGGGGGGTAAAAACAGAGAAATGTAGAGTAGAACAGCTGCTCTCTCTCTCTGGCTTATAGTCATGTGGGATGTTTGTACGTGGTTTCTCAAGTGTTTATAGCCAAACCAAGCCATTAATGGTACTTGTTAAACAGCTTATGAAGAAACGTAAATAAAAGCAGGACGTGTATATGTTATGACATACTGTAATCTGCTAAGCATTTTGCCTTATCTCTGCCAGGACCACGCAGGCCAAGTTGATAAAATCATTTGTATTTCATCATGGAATGGTATGTAATAAGCTTCTGTGGTTGACTTAATGTAGAGAAGATACTAACATGAGGTAAACGTCTCTCATAATACTTTCATCCAACTTGTAAAACAAAAAACATTTTTTGCCTTAAACTCGACAACCTACAAACTCACCATAAAAATAAGTTCAAGTCTTTGCACTTGCACTGAGGGCCTCAAAAACGCATAAAAGATGTGATACACATTGACTCACAAAGCAGTCTGAAAGACTGGATCTCTGTTAACTGCAGACTGTAGATGCAGCTTTAGGAAAACGATGGTCAGATAAAACAGAGGCCCTCGAAGTTGAAAACGAGACTAACAGGACACTTGAGATCACTCTGCCTTGATATATACACATACCCTCTAACACAACATAACAGCAGGGCATTAAGCATCCATTTCCTTCTTTGTATAGCTCTGGTAACGTTAAGAAGTAAACAGAGGAAATAATACAGCTTTACTGAGAGCCCCAATCCTCTATTTGGGAGGCAAGATGAGAGCCGATGACCACAGTAAACTACGCTGGTTCACTTAAACTGCATTAAGCAGATGCTGGTTAAAGAATTGAACTCTTAGAGGTCCCAATAAACCAAATATACAAACACAGTCATAAAATGTTTATATACAGAGTGGGCGGGGCTATAGATTTTTATAGATTTACACACTTCATGTATGATAAAAGCATGCTGTAGATTGTATCTGTACTAGGGTAGCTGACATGAAATGACAGCAGTGTTATGAGCTACAAGCCAACAAAAACTAAATTAAACAACATTTGTGCAATTCTTGCAAGATAATTATACATGCACTTCTGATGATCTTGTGTTAATTAAAAAACAAAAACATGCTACGTTTAAAAAGGCATTTGTCAGAACACAAAACTATTTAGATGAACAACAATAAAACTAAAAATTCACTTTTTCTTAAACGGGCGTGTACACACATAGTTTATGACAAATTTGTGTGGGCTAACATTACATTGTGCTAGTATTGGCCTAACTTTGTCCTTCGTTTTACTATCAAATGTAAACACAGGACATTAACTGTTGTAAGTTAAACAGTGCATATACACTCATTACACACCCAAAAGCCATTTTAAATATATATGGTTAGTTGACATAAAATACTGCTGTATAGCTGGTATGTACCGCAGTAACATGCTCTACACTATCTACAACAGTCTGAAACAGCATTTTGTTTATCCTTTACAATAAAGAACACAGACCGTATGACCACAGTGACCAGTATGTGTGTTTGTGTGTGTGTGTGTGTGTTTGTGTGTGTGTGTGTGTGTGTGTGTGTGTGTGTGTAAAGTAAGATGTGTGGATGAAAGGCAGAGCACGGCAGGCTACACGCATGATGCCGTGTGGTGGGAGAGAGGTGACGGAGTGCTTGTGTAGTTTTGGCGAGCGGGACAGCAGGGTGCTCTCATAACAGCCTGAGCATCATTAACCAGTGGGGATGATGTATGGCTTATATTACCTACACCAAATGTGGCGATATTAATGAAGCAGTTCAAACAGTACCAAATGAGAGCCCGAGTGTGTAAGAGAGAGAGAGAGAATCTGACAGGGGGGGGCAGAACCTTTGTGCATCTATTGTTACCTGTGATAGAATTCAGGAGGTGTTCAGGAGTTGAGAACTGTTGTGTCTGCATTTTAATATGCAAACATGACCTCTGCATCATTAATATTATGAGTTTAGAACGAATAAATACAATCTATCTTATAAATACATACAATCTATATAGAAAATCATTTTTTACATATATATATTATAAATACTAAGAAATGGCAATTAAGGCAGTTAATTTAGTAAAAAAATCAAAAAAGTAAACCAAATATTTATGACCCTTGACCTGTAAATTCTACAATTACAAATTTTTCTTGATGCAATTCAATTACTGCTTTAATGAGTCTGCAGCCAGTCCAGTGTAACACTGTAAACAGTGCCCTGTGTCATAATACAATGTCTATTTTATTCTATATACAGCGCTCAGTGCTACATACGAGTAATACAAAACCGACATTAAACAATCACCTTGGTAATTTTTTCTAGAGTATCTTTCTAGACCTTTCTAGAGTAGCAAGTCTTGCTAAACATGTTACAGTACCCAGTGTAACTCTGCTCCTGATGGGCTGGGCATAAAATGACAAAGCACAGGATAAAATAGTAATGCTAATATTGATAGTTTGTCCATTACAGGTCAGCTAACTGTCCTCTGGAACAGTTACAAAGCTGTTAGTTTCGATTTCACAAGGCCGATCAATATGTGGGCATACTGTTTCTATTTTGCCTGCATTGATTTTCTCTATAACACCACAACCCTGCAGCATTCATCTCTCTGAAAGAAGGGAAGATTTGATTTACTGAAGAAAAATTGGAGTGCGCATCACAAAGGTTTCTGCCGGCGTGGGCTCCTGACACAGAAAAGATGGATGTCCCCAGGCAGGGGTATCTCCAGCCCCGAGGAGCTCCATTAGAGATCACTGGAGCTGCTGCTACAAATGACTCGCATTAGAGGGGGAGAAAGGGAGAGAGAGAGGGAGAGAGAAGGAGAGAAAGCAGCTGTGATGGTGAAAAGAATAGAAAAGAATGAGAAAATGAAAAAAAAAAAGAGTAAAAATGAATTAAGATTATGTTTTCAGGATGTTTTAAGCAGATGTTTTAAAGATGTTTTAAGGAGCCTCAAAAACTGCTGGGCTGTTCCTGCATCACCAGTAAACCAGGATTATTTCTGCAATAACTACCACAGAGTATAAAATAGGGTTTTAAAAACTAACAAAAAATTATTTGTGATTATTTGTGATACTACAAATTTGTGATACTACAATAACAGAAGCAGTGTCATCGCTGAGCTTGAATTCTTGACTTTTTTCTATACTATAGAAAGAGTCACAATAATGTTGCTTCTTGGGTATCAGAAATTACGGGGAAAACAGAACAAAAAAAATCATAGCAACAGGGTTGCAGGCAAAAAATGTGAAAAGATTAGTTTGTTTAAAAAAAAAAAACAGATTTGTTTTATTCTAGCTACTTTTCACGCTACATGTTAATTTTATATTATTATTTTACATTATCTCTCTCACACCAACACAATACATCTACAATAACATAGTTTATCCAACATCTTATCGTTCAGATGACAAAATTGGATATTATGTCGCATTCATGTAATGCTTTAATGAAATAACAGGAAACCAGTCTCAGAAAAGTGCCAACTATTCAACTGAAGTTTGTACTTCTGCAAGTGGTGATAAACACTGCAATGTTCATTTTTACACTCTGTCTGTTCTTTCTTTTATTTGCTTCTATCTTCCTCATCTTCTCTCATCTTCTCCCTGACACTGTTCAGGGCGTGGAACTGCTCCAGCAGCAGAGTGAATTTCCATGCTACATTAGTCCTACCATCAAAATGCAATGAAGGAGAATATGAGAGGAAGACTCATCTGTCCTCCGAGACTCCAGCTCCTCCTCTTCCTCCATCATCTTTCTTTTCAGCCAGCCACTTTACTGGTGTGTCATCTACATGAGAGATCATCTATCTTTTGACCCAAATAAACATGACCGTACCGACAAAACCAGCCAAAGGAAAGAAAAAAATGAATGCTGTCAGCTGCCTCATTTGTGGGCACCGTGTTCATTTTGTCTGGTTTTGGCAGACGGCGACGCCACATGTTCACCTGCGCCACCAAACGAAAGGTGGTAATGGATGGACAGGTGGATGCAGCTGTCTGTTGATCTGAGATCTAATCAAAAAGAGAAAGAGAATAATAAAAGAAAGAAGGGCCACAGACTGTACCGTGCGGGACGCCCCAGATCAGCAAGTAGAGAATGTGAGTGTGTGTGTACGTATATATATATATGTCTTTTCCTTTGTTTGCCGGAGTGCAAACCCCTAAGGACCTCTCTGACAATGCATCCACAAGCAAGAGAGGGCCGGAGCACGTGTGGAATGAAAGAAAGAGAGAAAAAAAATGAACTAACACCTCGACTCTCCAGAGGACGGAGCTGCTGTAAGCTGGATATTAAGACACAAATTGCATTCAGGCGGGTCAGTAGGTGTCAGATGATATTAGATGCCTGCCATGAGAAAACAACAACTCCCATCAGCCAGGGAGGAAAATAATATTTTCATTTTCAGCCTTTTATTGAATGAAAACTTTGGGGAATACTTCTTTATGGAGGGAGCTGGCGGGCTTGCAAATTTAACACTCCCAACAAAAAGGGTGTAATCATAGCAGCCGAATGCCCCGTGAGGGATCTGATTTCATTTTCATGAAGGTGAAAAAAAGATTTTGCTCCATGCGTGTTATCTCTCAACACTTCGCTGTTGTTGTTTTCTTTTGTTATCCAAAGCAGAGTAAGTGTCGCTTTGTCATTTCTAATGGTTTTACAACAAATCCAATACAACACCAGTTTGCACACCAGTCCCATTTAATGTACTTTTCACTGATTGTTGAGGCATGGGGTAAAACATGTCCTATACTTTTACCTGCCATCAATGTAAAAAATAGCAACAATAGCAATTTCCACCTAAATGTTGTTAAAATCACCTCTGATTTGATATGAATGTTCAATGTTCATTAACAACTCCACTATTTATTAAAATTACTTTATCACTTCTATACACCACTAAACCAACTGTTCTCAATTAGAAATCAATAGTTTCTGCAGACAAAAAATATACTTCAGAAAAACAAAACTGAATAATTAAAAGAAAAATTTTCCTGATGGAAAAAAAGAAGGTTCATTTTAAAAACAGGCATGTTTTTAAAGGTTTAAAAGCTGTCTTTACTTTTTGTTAACAATATCAGATTTCATAAATCTGTTTTAATAAAACAATTTAATAAAACAGATTTAATAATTGTTTTGATCAGTTTGTTTAAAAAAAATTTAGTTACATAATTTATCTCATTTTAGAGATACTATTAGTAGTTACTATTAGTATACTATTAGTAGAAACACCAAAAACAAAATGGTTTCTGAATACATGGGCGATTTTCTGTCTAACGTTGGTGACAATGGATGGGGTTGAAAATGAGTATTGTTTCAAATCATTTAGAACCTTAGCTAAGTATTGGCTATATTTGCAAATATTTATTATAAATATTTGACATGGCAGTATTTTTGTATCTTCATGGTGTTAAATACTAGGTTACACCAAACAAAACAAACATTTTTTTAAGCAGCTGGAGGTCGCACCAAAACACATCTGAACACATTTAACAGATTAATCCAAAACCAAAATAATTCCTTTGTACACAAACTCTTTTTATGTAGCCTGTTTTCTCCCATGTCTGAACAATCAGTGCTTTACAAACCATCTGACAGAACTAAGTCGACACGTGCAGCTGGGAGTTGCGCGTTGCGTTGGGTCTGTGTGTGTGTTTCCCTTCTTTTACTTCCAGATGTTGTTCTCTCCTCTGTAGTTACTAATCTCCAGCTCTCCTTCATTTCTGCCCGTGACCTTCTGGGTAATTGAGCAGAAGTATTGATGTAACGGCAGGGTCTGATTGTGATTTATTAAACGCGCTCTGAGACTGTGCCAGCGTCACCATGCGCCTATCGCATGCTATTACAGAAGTCATCAATAGCCCTGCTGCATAAAGGCCAGTAATGGGGAAAGAGCCAAGAGACTCTGCCATTATATGACTCGCTGAATACAGAGAGAAAAGAAGAGAGAGAAAGAGAGAGAGAGAGCAGATCTGAAAGCCTCCAGAGAGCACGTTTCTTTACAACTAACACTGAGAGATTGAACAACAGAGCCAATGAGCTTCTTGGGCAGCAAACTGGATTAGAGAAAAGCAGCGCATGACGGCATCATTAAGGAATATTTCTGTGTGTATACAGAAATAAATACCCTTCCTCATGTTTCCTTCAGTAATGGCTAGGTAACATTTACTGGCTTTCATCCCATTCCAACAGTAATGCATCATGTATGGAAACCGGAGCAATAAGACATATCCCAGGCTCAGAACCATGACTGTAGGCCCATTAGAACCGCGACTGTAGGACATTGGAGCCCGTAATGGGTGGAAATGTAGGTTTTGTCTATCGTGAGAGACGTAAACTAATAAGTGCTTTAATGATTATTGTTTTGATATGAGGTACGGTACAGTGCTCCAGGTGTAATATAAAGCAGAGGTGAGCTAAACTGTGGCTGAAAAAGATGTCTTAGTTGTTAATGCTGGTTTAGTCTCATACGCAATCACACACCACCCACAGACTGTTCACTGACAGTCTGATGCATACTGAACATAAAAATGGCAAGCATTGGCTGAAATAGCCAGCTGCAATCTGATTGGTCAGCTTTACGTAACCTCTTGGCTTAACAACACAGTTTTGTTTGATGCACTTAATAGCAAGTAGATAAACACAAACATAATTGTATATTCTGCTCTGTCCTCTGAGTTATCAGTACTTATCACTTTAAGGCAGACAAAAATTCACAAAGTCTATACATATTTTGCACTACTTTTACAGTGCCAACAAGCCTTAATTGTTATACAATCTTTTTCACATAAACTCAATCCTGAATGGCCTGTAAAAATGAAACAAACTGTAATTGGTTGATTTACATGTCAGTCAAGCAGTCACTTCCTGTTTAAACGGGCGGTTCTTGGCCACAACACGCTGTGATGACTAGACTTTTGTCCGCAGGTCAGTCTGTATACATGACATCAGTGCTGGTATACGTCAGCATCTTTATATTTGTTTGCTTCAATTTCAAGATATCGAAGAGTGAGAATTAGAATAAATGTCATATAACTGAAGTGGTGGTACCTGATGGTGGAGCTGCCCCAGGCACCGTGCTTGTCCGTCAGGATGTTGACGATCTTCTGGATGAGCTGAGTGGCCGTGACGTGATCTCTGTATTTGGCCGCCCTGATCAGATGATCACACATCTTTTCCTCGTCACGTTTCTCTGCGGCGTATTGAGCGCTTTGAGACTGCAGAAAACAACAAACCAAAGAACACAGATGAGTCAACACACTCATCACATGCATTTATAAATTACATTATTTGAATTCTGATGTTTTAAAAACAACAGATTTGAAAAATATAAGATTGTAAAATATTACTTGGGGAATTTTAAGAGATTCAGATTTTTATTCAAACACTTTTATTTTTTAAGAGATTAAAAGTGTTTTAATCTTATTAATCCTGAATTAGATGATCAAACCGTTATGTTTGAAATCATATTTTTCTGAAGTCTGATTTACTGTAACAAAACTCAATGTGTTT
>JAZGTK010013358.1:0-14363 GCA_036877625.1 Ambastaia sidthimunki | reverse complement strand
AAATTCGACAAGCCGCCGTTCAGCTATAACGCGCTGATCATGATGGCCATCAGACAGAGTCCAGAGAAAAGACTGACTTTAAACGGCATCTACGAGTTCATCATGAAAAACTTCCCGTATTACCGGGAACACAAACAGGGTTGGCAGAACTCCATTCGACACAATCTGAGCCTCAATAAGTGCTTCGTCAAAGTGCCGCGACACTACGACGATCCGGGGAAGGGAAACTACTGGATGCTGGACCCCTCCAGCGATGATGTTTTTATAGGCGGAACTACAGGCAAACTGCGGCGCCGCTCGGCGACCTCGAGGGGCAAGCTGGTGATGAAGAGGGGACTCCGTTTCGCGCCCATCGGACTCGGGCTGGGAGAACGCCCGAGTAACCCGTTATACTGGCAGCTCTCTCCGTTTCTGCCTTTGCACCATTCGCACTATAACGGATCCACGCACGGATTTCTGAACCAAGGACACGCGTACGGATCTTTACTTCCCGGCGTTGAGCCGCTCGGTAACGGGGATATGTCTCGCCCTATTCTTGGAGCCTCTACGGGCAGTATCAACCTGTCAAACGGATACGGTGTTTCTCCGTCGTCCGCCGCTGCTGGGTTACTATCAGGGCACAATGGATACTTCGTACCGGGAGCGCAGCAGCCTCAGACGTTGCCGAGCGCACCGGGTTACGGCATCTCCAGCTCTCCGTCTCCTCTGCTGTCGGACTCCCTCAGAACTAGTTTACCGTCCTTCACATCGCCGCTTTCCAGCGGACTTCTGTCTCAACACAAACGCGTTGCGCCCAATTCTTTCCTCAGCTGAGCGTTGCGCGTCCTCTAATGGGAATAACCAAACCAACATCACACACACTGTCCCTTCCGTGAGCACTGTGCGTCTGTCTGGAGTTTTCTTTCTTTCTTTAAGATCTGAAATCATTTTGTGATGTTAGTGTTGTGTTACGCCAAAGGCAATAACTGTATGTGTTTGTTTTTATTTTATAAAAATTATTATTTATAGTTAGACAATTTATTTGTTATCGATGGTTTTGTATTTATTAAAATTGTTGAATATGTTTTTATCCCCTGGTACTGTGGGATGCTGATGTTATTAGATAGTTGGCACATGTTATTGATTTAGTAAAACTAATTCTTCTATGTTATATTTAAGATATATTGTCCCAGAACTGTGAATGCGCCTTAATATATGAAATCAGGGTTAGACAGAGAGCGCGCGAGGACTGACTCAGGTGTGACAAAATATTACTGCAAAGAAACAAATTGTACAAACCTGGAATATGTTACAAATGTGAACCTATATGCAATGTTTAATGAACATTTCTATGTGTGAGTGTGGGCCTTTGAGGCGTCATGTAATGAACCACTACAGCAACACTAAGCTGCGGAATTAAAGGTTTAAAGCTGCGTTAAATGAACTGTGTGTGAGTTTATATGTACGTACCGTTACGCACAATGTTATTCTGTGATAACAGGATGTTTGGTCACTTCTGGTCTTTATATATTGACACAAAATACAGTATTTTAATACAAACTCTGACCTGTATATGTTTCATCACCAAAGACAGCCGGATCAGCGCGATGCTTTTAAACTGAACATTGAATTTTGGTTTGATATTGGTCGCTTATATAATGCCATTAAACATTTTTAACTTCAAAACAACCGACGTGTGATTTATAGTTTTGCACCTTTAGATGGTATATAGTGAGTATTGTGTGCCATTTGTACTAGTTTATTTTTGTTGCATATGTTGCCTGACGTTCAGAACAGAGAAATAAAGAACTGAAATATTTCTGTATAAACGCAAACGCGTCTTTTCTGGGCAGTTTGACACAAACTCAGCTTTCATTTCACCGCCTCTTCTCTCGTTCTACAATTTAATATTCATGTAAAGGGCTGAAATCTGTCATGCGAAGCTAATGTAGGTAGCTAATGTTTTTGCCCGTTATATAATGAATAAACAAACCGAAAACTTAAGACCTTTTAAACAACAATAAAAATATCACAAGCAAAAGCACAGACGCATCAGGCCTCGAAAGACATTTTCACGATTACGTCATTAACACGCACAATGCTCATTAAAAACATATAAACATAAAACACACATATGTGTGATGTATTATATGATACATTATTATAAGATGTAATACTTTAACAGTTTAAGTCTAGAAGCTTGTGTTTCACATATAGGTCGAGCTATTTAGACAGCGATAATATTCAGATACTGACAACAGTGAGACACATTTAGATATAACTGAAAAATATATCTAAACATTTGACCAAACATTCAGCTCAATTAATGCACAGCATTGCCATGAAGATAATAAAACGACTTACTGTCCAGAAGTGTTTAAAACTCACATTCATTCAGTCTAAAGAATCCAGCAGACCTGAGACCCCTCTCTCTCTCTCTCTCTCTCTCTCTCTCTCTCTCTCTCAGGTACAGACGACATTATGTCTCAAGACACTCATAGAACCGGGACTCGGTATTAATGGGCTGGGACAGAACAATCAGAGGGAGGGGAGAAGATGGGACCCGTAAAGGACCCGCACTCTTAAAAGAAGGAAAATTCGTGTATTATTGTTCACAAAATAGATTTTAACATTTATCAACATACTGCATTACAAAATATGCATAAGTAAAGTCATTATAGTTTTACCAAATATAAACATTTAAAAATATATATTTAAATTATACAGTTTAACTCAATTATTTAATGAACTTAATTTATTTTGACATTCACGGACAATTCCCCGTTTCCTTCTAGAAATGCAAAAATTGAATTAAACCTCAATTTTTTAAAAACTATACAAATGACACAGAGAGAGATTCATTAAACATTTTGTAGAGAAAGAAAGATTGTAGAGCTCAAATGCATAAAGTGTTTTTATAACAAACAAAAGCTTTATTATAAAAAAAAAAATACATGAATATAAATAAAACACGAGAGGGGCTATACAAAGAAAACATGTTTAAATATTATATAAATAAGCTTCTCTGTTCATTAATTATTTATTATGTTGTCTATCAGAAAAAAACGAATACAATCTTTGAGTTTGTCTTATATGCAACAGGCATTTTCCCGTAAAACAGAACGACACATAAAAAAATTAAATCACTTTGTTTTTGAAAAATAGTTTTTTTATTTTATTAAAACAATCAGAACATACGCATGTTCAAATCTGATTAATATATGAAATAAATACATCGGTAATTTAACAATTGGTAAATTTTAGTATTTGGTCATTTATTAAGAAAATAAGCGTCAGTTACGTGCGTCAAAATCCGTCAATTCCTGCTCAGATCACGTCAGAACAGGTTTATAATGTTATATTTATGTTTATATTTATATAATGTCAATTTAGGAATGTCGTCACATTTCTTACTTGTCTTAATAGATTTTAAACACAATAGACTGTCGTTAATAAAACACATTTGTTCAGTCTTAACGCAACATATTTCTTCTCGTTAGCAATAAAAGTTGTGAATAAAGACAAGAGTGGTTAGTAATGTGTTTAGTAATGTGACCTTTTGCTGATTCTGATAATCCGCTTCCTGGTCTTTTGTTAAGATCTTTAAGAACTCATCTCCACTGTCAGAGACTCACAACAATATAAAACAATGTAAGACTTAAGAGCTTATTTTTCAGGTCACTGATGACAAAAACTGCTCCTAATTTAAACCTAAGTTTTTCCTCTGAGAGGCAGAAAGAGTTTTTTCAGCTGGTCAGGGACAAATACACTTGCTGGAAGCTTCAAACAGCATTAAACAGAGTGAAGGACAGACTTATACTGCAGTATAACTGTCAGAGATCTGATTAAAGAGTGTCATGAGGATTTGAATGTGTCTTAATTAAAGGTTGTTTTTGGCAGGCCTGAAGTCATGACACACTAAAAGAGGAAATAATGTTTCTGCTTAGACATGGAGCAGCTTACAGGAAATGAGTGAATGATACTTACTTTAGAAGAAAGCTAGACAGATTCTGTTCTGGTGTTAGCAGGCGATAAATGGCATGATGTTGGAGGACAGCTACACAGGTGAACAATGTGCTCACAAGGTCAGGTCTGAACAATCACAGCCACCCTGGAGGCCAGAGAGCAAAACACAGAGATGATATTCACAAAAACAGACAAGAACTGTCCAAACATGTCTGATATATTACATCCACATCAGCAGCTATCAGAACATACAGTACAGCTCATCAGAACATACAGTACAGCTATCAGAACATACAGTACAGCTATCAGAACATACAGTACAGCTATCAGAACTTTTTCAGTCATGTTTCCTTTATTGACATGACTGTAAATAATATTATTATACTGCTATAATATTAAACCAGTTTAATATTATTAAACTGATAATTAAACACAACAGATTATGATTTACTGCAACAGCTGAAGATCTCAGTGTGTGACATTAAAAGATCAGTTTTACATCAACTTTTTTATAAAACAGTTTGGGTCACACTAAAAATAAGAAGACTATATAAAACTTTAAACCTCAAAAGTCCCCTCAGAAATCCACAATAATGCAACAAAAGTCTTTGAGCACAAAATTAGTTTTTACTCAGTCTAACCAACAGTTTTCTCTTTTAAAAAAGAAAAATATTTTCCACATTCCAGCAGCGCAGAAAACATCATGTTAGTCAACAAAAAAGTCTACATCAATTTTCCTTTTAGAGGAAAAACATGCAGATAAAATAGTAGGTCCAGGTTTGTGGGCTGTACTGCAAAGCCTGTATGCAACTCACCCAACAACACCAAACTCTGTTTTGCACAGTTCCAGCACAATGCTGTGATATACACACACAGTCCTGCTCAATGTATGTATGGACGCCATTTACTAGCCCTGTTTGCCATCAGTACCGCAGGACGCCATTTTGTGAGACGTTCACGCATGACAGCAGAAAGACTGAAGATGCAGAAGGACATTTACATTGTCCTCTGTGACCTGACGCTGTAGTTCCATTAGATTTCTGGGGTTTTAACATCAACACATTCACAGTCTGTTACTGGTGAGCTGTAAATTGGCTGGAGTCAGGGGTCTCCAACGTCCCCTCACCAAAACCTCATGACCCCCTGAACTGTTCAACTACCTTAAAACAACTTTTGTTTTTACATTTTATCCCTCATATTTTTTTCTTGAGAATTTACAATTTCTTCTTATTTAAACCTTCAGCCTAATCATACAAACTGCCATGTATATACCATGAATTAAATGTTAAAAATTAAATAATAAATTAAAGAAAAAAATTACACTATTGAAAAAGCTTACAAATGTTAAAAAGTGCAAAATTGGTATTTATTTTCCATTTAACTTAATTTTCATAGTATTCATAAAACAATTATGCAAAAAGACTTTTACATTTTAACCAAAATAATATTGTGTTTACCACATTGTAACAAAAATCTCTATTCTCATATGTGCAGTCTTCTGTTTAATATTAAGTAACTAGCATAAAGGCTATTTAGAATTACTGTACACACAATAACACAAATTCAGTAGCAAAACATGCACACAATTAAATGTTCCTGCATGTATAAAAACTCACCAGCATAAATCACAGTGTTTGAGACTGAAATCGTGTGTTTCTGCAGATCTCTCTGGGTGTGGAAAGTGAGACAGTATGTTTCCCTACAGATCATCTTTCTGAAAATAAATCAACACAAAACACATTCATTCAGGAATCTGCTGTTTTTTATTCCTTTTTTAGCATGTATTTTATATATTATATTTTTTTAAATAGATGTGTAATTGTTTTCTGTTTTCATCCATTTTAAAAAGCTGCTCATTCATAATTCTTTATATAAATGTTAATGAGGTTAATCTGTTATAGATTATTTCAGTTTTCATATGAAAATCTTTGCTTGGATTTGCATATCTTTCATTTTTTAGGCTCATAAATCAGGAGGTGAAATACATCAACACAACAAACAAAAATAATAATAAAAACAGAATAATTTAAAGAACAAATGATTTAATTTTCAGATGAAGTGATTTGTTGTGGAAATAATACTCTTGCTTCATTGTAGTTTGTAGTTGGTCTTGTGTGCTTCACTGGAAAGAGGGAATTGAGCTGTAGTAAAGACTTAACATGATCTAGCTTACTAACTAGACTAGTGACCTAGACTCAGTTAAACATATCTGTTAAACACACACACACACACACACACACACACACAGGTTACACTTACACGCACTGGGACTAAAAACTAAATTAAAGCAGAATAGGAAGCCTCTGTATTTCTCTACAACATGTCTTGAGCTCAAAGGCTTCAGTAACTCTCTGGAGGCTCCCGGCGTGTTTGATGACTTGTGAATGAATCAGGATAATGACTGAGGCATTCTGCTCTTTATGGGGTCCGAGCGTGAGGGTGGGAGGCCTCTGAGTCGCTCATAATGGAGGTGAACGGGTTAAACAAACATCAATAATCATGCGTGATGCTACAGGAACCCGGGAACGCTTGTGGCAGTTCAGAAGATTCTTCAGATGTGAGTGTAACATCTGTGCAGTGCTAGCAGTGAGTTAGCATCTCATGGGTGACAAATCACACCGTTTAAACAGTGAAGAAAAGCCTCTGACCTTCATAATGAGTGTAAACCTGCTGCGACTATCAACATCCAACAACACAGTTCAGCAGATACCAGAAATCATCACTGTTAACAGCTTTATACTGACTGAACTCTTTAATATCACTGAGCAGAATGTTTTATTAAACCTCCTTACAACCCCAACAGAAAACTTAGGTTTTTTATAAGTATTTCTCTTCTAAATTTTCTTCAAACTGCTTGAACAGCTTCTCATATAAAACAAGCAGTTTATACAATATTAACTCAAATAGTTCTGCAGTTTTATATTATTTTCAAGAAGAGCAAAAGGGCTCATTTATATAAAGGGGCGGTAAAGTTACAGTATGAAAAAGGTTTTAACTGATGCTGGTGTCACTAAATGTAAAATAAATCAATTTAATTTAAATCAATTTAACATTGAGTTTTAGCTCAGTGTGAGGTAAGAACAGTCACACTGTGTTGACAGTAAATAGTTCTTTGCTTTCATTCAATGACTGCTCACAGTGTATCAGGTTATATAAAGTGTGACTTACAAACCCCTCCTCCTCTCTTTAATGTTATAAAACATGTCAGCACACATTACAGTGACAGAGCTCAAAGGTCAGCAGGTCGTCTCAGGGAAAACAGATTTCAGCTGCTGGTCTCTGTGTTTCAGAAACACACACAGCTTACAGAAAACACAGTCAAACTCTATCCCACTGTCACATCAGCAGTGTGATCATGGCTCACACTGATTTTAGTGACCTCTTGAGGTCACCGTGTGGAACTGCAGGCTGGAATCTCCACAATTGTGCTTTCGGTCACATTGAAAATCTTTACAGAAACTAACAAGTGCGAATTATGTTCATTAAACAAATGAACAGTGTTTGCATTACAGAGCCAAAGATCCTGTAGACTTCAGGAGGGACACAAACTACATCTAGAGACCAAACAGTCTACAGTGTGGCTTCTGTTAACCTGCACCAGTAAACAAGCATTTATCCATCACTCAGAACACCATAGCAACCGCTGACTGTAACTATACCCTAGCAACTAACTACAATCATTGTAAAAGTCTATTAAAATGACTTTCATTAAAGCTCACATCACACTGTTTATGTGTGAGTGCAGGACAGATCACGAGTTCTCTGATGACCTCTGACCCCTGCAGCTCTGCAGGTTCAGATGATGCAGTGACCCGTTTGCTCGCGTGGTGACGGCACACACAGATTTTCACAGATTATATAAAACCAACATGAGCAGAGAATGAGATTCAGTTCCATTTACACAACAATCATGAACCTTATACAAACTCACTCCTGTACGGCCAGTTACATTTCTGAAAGCACAAACTGATCCTATTATTACCAATATTCAGCATAACAGTACAATAATTAAACCCAGTAAATACCATAAATGAAAATGTGAGAATTTTAATTAAATGAAAACTATAATAAATGATATTTTATATGTAACTTTTTTTCTAGATTACAGGACTGAATAAAGAAGTAAATGTGTCGGTGTGGTTCATCTGTGTTAGGCGTGATGTTTAAGCCACGGTCTCATGTGTTGTTGTGGCTGGCGTGTGGATTGGACACTTTGTTTGCCTGTCCAGTAAAGCTGTTGTCCAAACAGCTCTGCCCGTTTCTGGCATTCAGCCCATGTTTGTTTGCATGCGGTTGGGTTCAGATCTGTGTGGGCACACAAAGGCCAGACTGAGCCCGTGTCATTAGATGACTACAGCTCTGATGCAGTTAGTCAGCTGTCTAAAGTGAATGTATTGATGGATCAGAAGCACTCTGTCACACAATCGACAGGGAAATGTGTGTTTCAGAACTTGGTTTTCATTAACATCCAGGCAGACCAAAGCAATTTAAAAACTGTTAAAGCTGCAGTCCATAACTTCTGCCTCTGTCACCATCTCTGTTTGACACATCAAGTTGCAGGTTACTTGTGGTTATTTTCTTAACGTGGATGACAGGTTTAAATTCTAAACAACTGCTGTAAGTTACAAACGCTGCAGCATCTACAGAACACACTCACAGTAAACAGTGCCTGCACTAAAACTGACATCCAGCCATAAAGCTTAACCTTCTGATCAGACATCCAGAAACACTCGCCACAGGATGAGAAAGTGTACCTGAAAACACAGGGGAATGAGTTAATGTCTGACATAAACTGACCCCTGTTGAGACGGGAGTGAAGGGGTTAATTCAGCTGGGAACATCCCGACCTACATCTGTTCACCTCCTCTGTCTACGCTAATCTCTCGCTCTCAGCATGTCTGAGGTTCTCCACCTTCATCAAACCAAGAGCCATTGTGCAAATCCACAATCTAATCCAGATTTGATTCACACTCGTTTAAAGTGAATTCCAGGCATCTAATTCTGGGGATCTGCCTTTGAACATGTAACAAAAGTTACAAGCGGAGCAGCAGTTGATGGATTATGTCGTAATGTTGGGACAACAGTCGCGAGTGCACGGCACAAAAGAAGATTATGTCTAACCCCATATCAACCAGACGAGAAACGGCTATCACTCAAAGATAGAGGCAGGCATCAGAAAGCCTGAACTTACATGAGAAACACTTGGTGTTAATGTTGTATTTTAAGACAGTGAGGTGAGCTGTGTGGTTTAATTTAGCAGACGGATCAAGACCTTCATCTCTGTGTGTAGATATAAAGAGAACTTACGTAATCAATTACATAACATTTAAACAACTTATAGATTATTTTTGTGTTGTGGAGATGCCCAAAAAAAAGTTAATTATGTGAATATCAAAATAAATATAATTTTAAGAAATCATCAAAACTCATGATGAAGAAAATTTTCTTACACACACACACACACACACACACACACACTGACAGGTGTCAGATTCCTCTTAACTGACTGTTATGTACACAAATCATTTGCCTCCACATGGAGTAAAACAGTGGACGGGTCTGTCAGAGCTCCACCTCACGCTGAGAACAGCAGAAGCAGCAAAACCTCGTATGAAGAAATGTGTGTGTGTGTTTGTGTGTGAGCATGTGTGTGTGTGTTATCAGTGTTTTGTCACTGCAGGGATGAAGCTCTGGTGAGATTACAGAGATGTTGGTGGTACGTTGGACAGTCTGGCAGTGAGGATTACCAGCCAAAATCAAATCTCTCATATTACGTCATATTACGTTTATGAACGAACAGCTTTTGTGTCCTCATGAGCCTTAGCAAAAACACTTGATGAAAAATAGCATAATCAGAAAACAAGACAACCTTCAGAGATTAACAAGTTTTAAACACAAGATTTAAAGATAATCATTAGAAGACGTTAAAATACTTTCTCCTGTTGTAGTTTCATTTGCAAAGAAAAGACACAATAATTAAAATATAATTAAACCATTTATGTTAATTTCCCCTCAAAAATAAATACATGTAAATACTGTGACCATATCAAACATACTGTGGCTGAACTAATGCTGTGGGTTTAGGAGAGACCATCTGTCTGAATGAACAATGACAGCCATGGAAACTTGTTTAGAAGCGTCACTGCTTTTGCTTCTTGAAATCACTTACAGTAAGAGCAGGAATGTACTCGCATTCAGGAAATAAACATGTAACACAATGTGCACAAGCCATTAGTTCACAAGAATCAAATCAGCTCAGAGTCGCTCTGACGTTTGTTTTCAAACCCTCACTTTCATATAAAGAAGAGAAATGGAGTGACAGGTGCAGAAATCAAAGCTATTTCACAGCCGCAGTTCTGCAGAGACGTCCTCGCCATGCGGATAACTGCACTTCCTCATGCCAGACTGACCGCGGGCTCTCTCTGAATAAACATGTCTAACCTCCTCATCATCACCGCACACTGAATCTTTTTTAGGCCGAGTCAGACACCCAGCCAGAGGAGGGGGGCTCGTGTGCCAGCAGACATTTGCCTGGAAGAAGACCGTGTTTGGGTTTTTTTTGCTCCAGAATGGGCCAGTTGACTTTAACTAATCTCTCCGGCTGTCACAGTCCGTGCCGCTCGCTGATGTCGGTACACATCGTACAATTATTACAGCCGGCCTACTAGACTTATTTTTGTTATGTAATATTTACAGCAGAGAGACAGCCACCCACGGTCGAGTCAAGCGCTCTCTCTCCTGCCCCGCCGTGCCTGCTGGGAAATTTTACTCACAAGCTCCAGCCAAGCAAGAAACATCCACAAACACTCTGTGAAATGATTCGCCGGAAAATTGTGCTCGCTCGTGTACCAAAACACGCCAGACGTCCTCAAAAACCCAGTTCATCGCTTCTGCTGTGCTCTTGTTCCAGACAAATTAAACTCACCGAACAGGATTTCAAAACAACAGTGTAAATGTACTCAAAGATTATTGGTTGGAACAAGAAATGGTCATGTGACTTGTTTGGAAAATGCTACAGAAGATACAGGTGCACATGAAGACACTTAACATCATTAAAAATAAAAACACAAAAAAAATGAATTCAAACCACTATAATCACTGTAAAATCAAAAACCACCGTCACTCTTCACCAAAGTCAAGAATAAACTGCTGTCGGAAAATAACCCATTATTTATTTATTTAAAACTGATCATTTTACAACTGACGCTACTGACCTGAAAACAGCCAAATCCAGTGATTAGTTTTTCTTAGTAAAGCTTGACTTTGTTTCTAGGTGGACACATAAAAACTCTCTGAACTCGTGTAAGTTGTTTAAAGGCAGATGTCATCAGAAGTGGCCGTTTCAGACAGAGCTTGCTACATCAGATCTGCTATYTGAGGCTGAAACTAATCTGAATAAAACATCAATAATCAACAGTCTGTGTGCAGCACTTGTCCCCAAAACACTAGACATTTATGTAGTTTACAAACTCTCTGTGCTAATGTAGGTCAAGTGCTCTTGTTAAGGGCCTCCTGAGTTCCTCTGGCACAAACACACTTAACGCAGCTGTCAACACAAGCACAAAAACTCAACTTTTCCCTCTAGAGAGACCAACGGCAGCGGTCTGACCTGCACACACAGTCTGTGACAGGAGCAGTGTACCAAAAAACATCTCACTGCGTGTTCACTGGTGGCCTCACAAGACCCCTGCGTTCATTAGGAACACACAGACGCTAATGGAGAACTGAGGAGAGAATAAAGAGAGCTTCCATTTAAAGAAACATCACGCCCAACTGCATTTCATCAGTACAAACCATATACTGTTCATTTTGATGGTATTGTGAAACACAAAAGCAGAAACTTAAATGAATTTTACACAATGTGTTGTTATCCTCAATGAGGCAACTTTGTTTACATTTTTACTTTTGTGTTCAACTTAAAAAACTGAAAAAAGGGATTTGCAGGTTTGGAACTAACATGAGGGTGAAGGAATAACAAAAGAGTTTTTATTTTGTGGTACAGAAGCTATGGCGCTTGGTTTCCTTTGACACGCTGAGGGCTTTTAGCGCCCCAAAAGCTTTAAGGTTCAGCTCAAAACTTCATAAAGAATGTGTAACTCAACAAGTCCTCTTATAAAGCTCGTCTGAAAACAAACAGCGAGAGCGTGTGTGCGCTCATGCAGGCTGGAGTGTCATGGTGTTCAGTAAAACACAAAGAGCTGAGGAGAAGAGTCTGAGGGTCTCCACACGCTGGAATTGGGATCAGAAATGAATTCACAGAATATCAAGTTTAAATTGTTGCACTACTTCCCTCTCCTGGTTTTTCCGCTTCAGTTCCTAACTTCTGTGACTCCGATGAGAACGCCTTTGACTTCATAATGACACTTTTAAAACTACATCAGCTTCTCTCTGTAAACTCATGTCAGGTCAGTTCAGTCCACAAAATTCACAAAACTGTTTCCATATTCAACAGTTCTTGATTAACAACTCAAAATTATTGTTATGTTAATTATTATATTTACTGATGTTTCTAAATATATTTTTCAAGGTACAGTAAAAATTATCATTCCTAAATCATGAGGAATTTTTTATGTTTTACCATTTGAAAAGCAGAACAAACATTATGACATTACAAATGCATCATTTCTGTAAGCCATCAGGTTACAGGTGTGCAACATCTCTGTTATTTCATCAGAATCAGAAAACTTTAAAGAGTTACTAAAAATGCTCACGAGTGCTTTAATAGACGCATGACAGATGCCCCCTGCTGGGGGGGATTAGGGATTTGGTTGGTGTTTCTGGCTGTGAGGGGGCTGGCTCGCCTGTGTGCAAACAAAGTACCGTCGACTAAATAGGTTTTGACAGAGACTGTACCAGCAGACAAGAAGATTACAAGACAAACACACAGACGCAGAGTTTTGCTTTCTTCACACAAACACATGCAACCAAACACACAATCAACTTTAAAGTTTAGGTCCTCCTACAACCGGGCTGGCCTGTGTGTGTTTGATTTGAAGCAATAGAAAGGTTAGGATCTTTAATGCAGGCCGGGGGGGTTTCTCTGCTACAGTACACAGACCTCATAATCCTCTCTGATCCTGTCAGTACACACAAGCAGAAAGAGATCACAACAAACCCGAGGCCAGAGAACAGACTCTCTCTCTGAGAAACGGCTCACATCTCAAATACTAACAGACATCAGTCCTGGCAGGTCTTCTGTATGGACTTAAAATGCTGTGTTTCACCTCTCATCCTCTCATTCATTTAAAGTGTGTCTGTATTTCTGCACTGCCGCTGACACACACTGATAATCTGCTTTCCTGCTATTATTTATGAAAATAAATGAGTGTTTATAGAGCAACAGAACATTAATTTCACTCTGTTCAGCAGGAACCATCTATATTTAATAAGGTAAATAAAAAATGGAAAAAATAAAGTTAAAAAATGACTTCTGCATATTAATATATAGTTGTAAATAAATGATGTATTTTATGTGAAGTGTATTTACTGAATGTAGATGTCTCCTATGTAAGTAAATATACAGGTATTCTAAAAAGCATATATGCAAAATATACATATATATATATATATATATTATATATATATAGTATATATGTATATTTTAGATATACTTCTCTCTCTCTCTCTCTCTCTCTCTCTCTCACACACACACACACACACACACACATACAGTTTGTGTCTCTATCAGACTGTATGTTTCAGTTGCCATTTAAGCATCAAAGCACATTTAAAACTGTGGAAAACAAACAGGCTGCTCACAGCGGCCTCAGGTTTCTTCTGTTTTCTAACCTCTCTCTCTCTCTCTCTCTCTCTCTCTCTCTCTCTCTGAGTCAGTGTCCTGGCTGTGGGCAATGACTGTATTAGTGGCTGRGCTGAGGGGCTGGGCTGAGGGGCTAACAGGAATGGTCCAGTTGCTTTGACCTGTGCTGTTTTAATGAAATCACTGAGTATAAACACTGCTGCCGGCCCGAGTGTTCTGTCACACCGAGCGCTGCCGGTTCTGAACTGCAGTCCAGTGTGAATCTCAGCATGTAAACAGATGATCTCTGAGGTCCATCACAAACACTCACTGCTGTACCTGAAACTGATCATATCTGCTATTAAATACATGTTCCAGCTTCAGTTACAGTAAAGCATCTGTCCTGTAAATCTCAATTCTTACAGTAAAACTGTAACGGCCTTCAGATTAAAGAAAGTGATGCACTTAACATCAATAATCAACAGATAACACAAATACTCTTCTCTAAAAGTTCTCTCAAAGTTATGAAAACCGCTCTTGTAGTAAGATTAATTAGTAATGTTTTTCTAAGTTGTATATCGTATATCAAAAACAGTTATGAAAACAGTTATAACAGAATGAAAAAAATGCTTCAATAACGTTAAAGCAATAATGTTACAGCGTCAGAACCAGTCACCCC
>JAZGTK010013356.1:0-14364 GCA_036877625.1 Ambastaia sidthimunki | reverse complement strand
CACTGAGCTGTCACTGTTGGCTAGTTGGATTTTACTGTACACTTCTCACATTGATGGAGAAACTCAGCCCCTGAACCACTGTGCTATTAAAGATGTCAAAGCTGATGTCTGGATTGTTTGAATGTTAAACCCCAACCCATCCATGTATCAACCAGCTGAGCAATGCAGAACAATGTTTGTGTGTTTATCATTCATTCTCTGGTTTATGTGCCCCAGCGTGCCTTCTTAATAACCTCATTTTTATTTAAATAAAATGTAACAACACAAAAACAATTATTCACGACTCAGAAGTGTTTTGTTGGCATACAGGTTTTATTTATACCACATTTTGTGTAGCAAACACAACTCTTCCAGTCTTCAGTGTAGCTACATGAAAGCCAAGCAAATGTTTGTGTCCCAGCACACGTGAGGTAACTCAAAGCCACCCGTCCAGTCGTGTCACAGTGACCTGCATTCTCAAAGTGTCTAGAGAAAGGAGGCCACAACTAAATATATCGTTGAGGACCAGCAAAAACAAACAGGTTTACAGTGCTGCATGGAGCACAACACAGCGTCTAATAGGTTAAAACTCCCCGCAGGTTTCTAGCAGGTTTTTATCTTCTGAAAGTAAAGTTTCTTTTATGTCCTTGGACACAATGGAGTACATTGAAGAAATGGATGAAGATCAGTTAATTGAATATGCGATTCAAATGAGCCTTCAGGATTCCTGCAGTTTGTCTCTTTTGAGGGACCCTCTGAGGTATTCACAAAAATCTGTGTATAAAACTCACCTTTAACTTTAATAAAAGTTTTAATTAAACTCATCACCATTTAAATGTGAATGTGTTTTCATTCATTTTTCATGCAGTACTTTGGAAACAGCAAGTGATGAAAACCTCAAGATTTTATCAGCAATAGATCAAGGTAGTTAATTAATACCCAGCTAACGTTTTCTAAATGTCTTCTCATAGTCAAATGTTCTTGCAGTAATGTTAGTAGAATGTTTCCTTAACATATCACCAAACATATAAATATCATTTGATCTTCCACATGTGTTGAAATGTCACACAGGTGATGTGTGTGCGCTAAGACCATTGCACAAATACAGCAACGCATTCATGGAAAGAGACAGCAGGGGATGGCTGCCTTTACACAGAGCGTCTGTCCAGCCCGATTCTCAGCTTCTGGATGTCGTCCTCATAGGTGAGAGGCTCCACAACATTCCTGTTAAATTCAAACAGAACCTTCATTACTAAAACTGGTCACATTGGACAGTTACTGTATCCGTGTTTTTTTACTGGACAGCATCCTACCAGCTCACCGTGGAGGAGATGACGGGTGATGGAGAGACCCCTCTGACTTTGGCTTGTCAAGCAGGACACGTTCAAAACGTTAAGGTCCTGCTACAGCATGGAGCTTCTCCACACAACTCCAACAGCAAGAATGAGACTCCACTTCTACTGGGTATAACAGCAAAACACAATCACATCAGCACACGGCTCAGAGAGTTCCACCTGCACTCAGTTTGTTTCACGTTTGGTTATAACAGAGTTCCGACAGACACGCCTTTATTTAAAGGGATAGTTTACCCACAAATAAAAACTTTACCATGATTTAATCACCCTACAAACCTTGTGACTTTTTTGCTTTTGAGAAACACAAAGATATGTTAAAGTATGTTGGCAACCAAATAGTGGCACCCATTGATTTCCAAACCACAAAACCATTGGACATTTCTCAAAATATCTTAAGTGAAAGTGACATGTAACCCATACCTTAAGCGTGACCTCTGCATTTAACCTATCACTGGTGAGGAGTGAAAAACACACTGCAAGTCATGAACACACACACACACCTGGAGCAGAGGGCAGTTATTTACTTACTATGTGCTGGCACTGGAATCGAACCAGTAACCTACTGATTACAAGCCCGACTCACTAACCACTAGGCCACAACTGCCCTCTCACAAGCTTCTTTCCACAGAAGTAGAAAAGTCATACAGGTTTGTAATGACATGAGGGGGAGTAAATGATGATGGGGGAACTATCCCCTTACAACAGCCTAAATGGAAGAAATCTCTCATTGGCTAGAAAAGAACAACAAGTAATTTTAGAAAGTCTTGCTTAACAAATCACCAACATCATTTCTGGTTTTGCATTAATAAAGTCACTGGGGCATGTAGTCACATTCTCCATTAACCTTGACAGCTGTGAGGAGAGGCTCGTATGAAATGGCTCACATGCTAATAATGGGCGGAGCTTTTGTGGAGCAGGTGTGTCTGAAGAAATGGACAGCCACTCACGAGGCAGCCAAGGTGGGCTGTGCGGATATTCTGATGTTGTTGCTGAGACACGGGGGGAAGGTCATGGGTCGCGATGGGCATGGGGTCACGCCGCTGGGCATCGCTGCTGAGTACAGCCAACCTGAAATACTAGCCATCCTTATCGAAAACGGTAAGTCATGTGTATGCAAAGGCAAACCTGGTGTAAGAACAGAAATGTATAGATAGACATTAAAACCTTCCATATAAAAAGAAAAAAGCCTTGCAAATATATTCTGTTACCGATTGCAGCTTTAAGATAAAAATACAGAGAAAAGGCTGATGGACAAACAGAGCCTTCTTTGAATGTCTATTTTTTTGCTACAATGTAATAGATTACTCTCTCCTCTAGGGGGCGACGCAACCGCACAAGCCACCAACGGAGACAGCGTGTTATACGACGCCGCAGGCTCTGGGAACCTGGACTGCATCGATCTGCTCCTACAGCACGGCGCCAGTCCTAATGTAGCGAGTCTTTGCTCTCAATTGCCCATCCACCGTGCAGCCTATGAAGGGCACTATCTGTGAGATCACAGCTAATTAATCTCACCACAGTTTCCCCACAGCTCTGCTTTTCCATAATAAAAACACCTTCTTTTGAACTGATAGGGCCCTGAGGACCTTCATTCCCATCACCACTAAGAGGGCCATCCGTCTCTCGGGAATGAGTCCAGTCCATTCTGCAGCGGACGGAGGCCACATCGACTGCCTAGAGCTTCTGATCGAGAGGGGCTTTGACGTCAACCCCACCCTGAGCCTCCACATCTCAGAGAACTACGGCGACATGAGAAAGACCCCGTTGTATTTCGCCGTCTGCAACAGCGACGTCACCTGCACCGAGCTGCTTCTCAAAGCGGGTGCGAAGACGGACCTGGACCCTCTCCGCTGCCTCCTGGTGGCGGTCCGAGCTGGAAAATATGAGCTGGTGCGACTGCTTCTAGCCCACAGAGCTGACGTCAACTGCATCTTTAACGTCATAAGCGACACAATATTTCCCACGGCGCTACAGTACTGCCTCAGGGATGAAATGATGCTGCGTCTGCTCCTTAACAACGGTTACCATGCCGAAAGCTGTTTTGAATGTTACCACGACAAACCTGTAAAAACATACACGTGGATGGAGGTTAACACCCAGTCGTTCAAGACCGAGAGCAACCCCAACAAAGTCACTGTGAGCATCATTTCTGGGGTCTAATTTTAATGGGGTGAATTCATCAGATAGTTTAGCGTGCAGAATTTTAGCACAACAGCCTGCGTCTTATTTAATAGCCACAATCAATGCATCTTAATCTGTAACTTTTGCCTCTCTACTGCCATCTCTGTTTGAAACATAAAACTGCATGTTTTAAGAAATTGCTAATAGTTTATAAAACATCAGTCTTTTACACCCTGTTTCATGCTTCTCAGTTCTGTGAGTTCATAAGCGTGGCTTGGATGATACACCTGGCAGGAAGGGTCGTCCGAATTCTCCTGGATTACGTGAATCACGTGAACATTTGCTCCACCCTGCAGCGAGCTCTGGAAAAACAAGAGGAGTGGAACGACATCTGTGACGTTCTCAGTAAGACACCACAGTGATCACACGCGAGAGAAGAAACGTTCTCAGAACGTTGGCTAACGTGCCAAACAACTTTTATACATCTTAAAACATTCCTAGAACTTTCAAAACATTTTATTGGTTTTATTACTTAATGGAAACATTAGGGAAACATTCTCACAACTTAAAATTGTTAGCTAAGGGAACCTTTGAAGTAACTATTTACTGAATGTTTGTGTGATACCAGGAAACCCACGTCGTCTGAAACATCTGGCCAGGCTGGTGATCAGGAAGCAGATGATGCTGAGAAGACTGAATGATCCAGAGTTTATGAACATGGTTCCTTTTCCACCAGCACTGAAGAACTTCCTGCTCTACAAAGAATATGATCTGTATGGTCAGATGGTGGAACATTAGATTGAAGATAAAAGACAAGCAATATTTCTCTTATGTAGTTGTATATCTGTTATTGGGTATAATTGTTGTATTTGCACGAAACAGTTTTGTAACATTGTAAATTTGTGGTATCATTAAAAGTTTGTTTTTAAACAATATTTTAAACTTCATATAAATAAAACATTTAGGTTGAAAATAATATTACGGTTTGTTATCTTGACCTATTGCTTATAAACATGCTCATTCAAAACAGTAAATCAATGAAAAGGTTTACTGACATTTATTTTCTTAAACCAATCCCCAGCAAAGAATTTTAGGTTGTAAAAATGTTTTCATTAAGTAACAAAAACATTAAAAATGTTATTTTGAAAGTTCAAGGAACATTTAAAACTGCAAGTCATGAACACACACACACCCAGAGCAGTGGGCAGCTACCTGCCGGAACTGGAATCAAACCAGCAACTTACTGATTACAAGCCAGACTCACTAACCACTAGGCCACAACTGCCCCTACTATTGTTACTACAAGAACATTTTTTTGTGTGAGAGAACTTTAAAAGAACGTAAGACAACATTTAAAGAATGTTCTGGCCTGGAGGCAGGAACCTGCAAAATTTTCAGAAGCTGGTGTTGCCAGAAACACTTGTTATTAGACCAACAACATTCTTGTCATCGCTGCAGTATGTCTTTTGATCCGTCATAAACAAAGATCAAGCCTCCATTCCTCCCCCTGGAAAGCAAACGGTTTATTTAACCATTTTAGCCCCACAACATTACTGAACATTAAACACACTGACCTGCCCTCAGAGTTTACGGATTTTATAAAATCCACTGTATTAATTCATTCAGATTATCCACTTTCCAGGCACGCTGGATTTAAAATATAACGTCCACGCAGACAAACGCAGTAATACAGCAAATGTTAATCCTGCTGATGACATCAAAAGTGAGACGAGACCAGTTAAAGAGGGGAGAGGATTTTTCAAATGGTCACAGATAATCAGTTTCTGAGAAAATCTGCCCTTCACTATTAGCTCTAGTGATGTGCTCCATTAGCGTTGTGTGGTATTTTTGGCACATATGAAAAACTAAAAGCACCGAAGTGCATTGTGGGTAATCAAATTCCATAGATAGCAGATGTAGTGAGTATATTTAACTCCAAGACTGTTTTTCATATTTTGAGATTGTTTGCTGAAAGGTAACATGGTTAAAGAAGAACTGACCGTCATACAATGTTTCCAGAAAAATGTTTTAAATTCTAAAAATTCTATTTAACTCGAGTCTATTTATTAAAGGGGCATCATCGTTCCCCTTTTAGCTTTCTGCAACATGAACAATGCAGCTGGGATCTGCTGACAGGCCTCGCTGTGGCCATGTTGTGAGCTCACATGCTTTTTCTAGTCTCATTGACTCCCGCCTCCCAAAAAAGCAACGGCATCATGGGATGGGGCTTTGTCCGCTCCTCTCTGATCCGGCTCTTAAGACCCCTCCAGCTGCCCATCGCAGTAGATGAGCAGTGACCCTCACAAACTTCACAGATCCACAGGTCTTCATTCTGATGTGCCAGTTCTGACACCAAAGCAGAACTTCTTACAACACTGAGCAGACCATCAGGAGGCCATGAGCACGTTTGGCTACCGGCGAGAACTGAGTAAATATGAAGATCTGGATGAAGATGAGCTGTTGGCTTCGTTGACAGCCGAGGAACTCCAAGAACTGGAGAAGGAGCTGGCAGATATAGATCCGGATGGCAATGTCCCCATCGGACTGAGACAGAGAGATCAGACCGTCAAGACTCCCACCGGAACTTTCAGCCGGGAGGCTCTGATGAAATACTGGGAAAATGAGACTCGCAAACTGCTGGAGGAGGAAAGGATCGGATCCACAAGTCCTAGACAGGTTAGTGATCTACAAACTCAATCACCAACTCAAAAGTATAGATTTAGATTTGAATACTAATTTCCCAGCAAATATTTTGCTGTGTTGAGCTAAACATTAACAATTATAAAGATTTGAAAAACTAAGGGACACATTAAGTCTAAACAAAAGGTAACAATATCTTTACAAAAGCTGTGAAATGTATGTAGATAAAAATATGTTCTAAATATTTCTGTGGCTACTCATTTTAAACAAAAGCAATTAAAAATAAATATTGCTAAAATTAATCAATTTTTTAAAACAATGTAATATTTAAAATACCAGACAGATGAAGACAGCAGAGAAGATCCTGAAGATGATGAACGTGTGACTGATGCAAAAGAGTCTGAGGAGGAAAAAGAAGAGGCTGAGGAAAATGAGAAAGATAAGCAGGAAGTTGAAGAAGAAGAGGAGGAAGAGGAGGACAGTGAACTCGAGGAGCCAGTGACAGAGGAAGAGGAAGAGGAAGAGGAAGAAGAAGAAGAAGAAGAAGAAGAAGAAGAAGAAGAAGAAGAAGATGAAGAAGAGAACAGTCCTACACCACCTTCACTGGATTGTTCTACTCAACATCAGCAGTGTTTATCTTCCAACAGTCAGTCTAATCTGAGACCAGCAGAGCCTGTAAAACGATACTCTCCACTTTTGGCTGAACCCAAAGTTCAAGCTCAGGAACCCAGTCGCTTGTCAGGAAACCCCACGGTGGTGGACGAGGTTCTGGAGAAGATCCTCAACAATGACCTAGACACCATTGAGGTCAACCTCAACAACATAGAAAATATCTCTCAAGAGACCCTCATACGCTTTTCGGAGGCCTTGCGCTCCAACACGCATGTACGGTTCTTCAGTCTTGCTAACACGCATGCGGATGACCAGGTAGCTTTTGCCATTGCCAAGATGCTGAGAGAAAACAGCCGCATCACAAATCTAAACATTGAATCCAACTTTATTACAGGAAAAGGTATCCTGGCCCTGGTGCAAGCCATCACCAGGAACAGCACACTCACAGAACTTCGATTTCACAACCAACGCCACATTTGTGGAGGTCAGGTGGAAATGGAGATCGTGAAGTTACTGAGGGAGAACACCACGCTGATCAAGCTAGGCTATCAGTTCGACCTCCCTGGCCCTCGAATTAGCATGACGACAATTCTCACCCGCAACCAGGACCTTCAAAGACAAAAGAGAATGCAAGAGCAGCGTCAACAGCAAGGAGGTGCGGCCACGCCCACAAACCCAAGAACTGCTACGCTTCAAAAGACAAGCACCACGGGATCTCCTTACAGCTCCCCTCGGAGCTCCCCGTGGTCATCTCCAAAGTTGCCACGTGTTGACATGTCACAGAAGACTGCTCCTCCTCCACCAACTCCTCCACCTCCTCCACCACCTCCTCCTCCACCAGCTCCTCCATCTAAAGCCACCTCAGATAAGACTCCCACCAGAATGATCGCAGAAGTTATCAAACGTCAAGAAGAAACGTCCAATAAACAGCATGCTCCCACCAAAGTGAAGTCTAAGAAGGGCAAAAAAGGGGCAGGAAGAAAGACAGAGACTGAGAACATATTAAAAGAGCTGAAGAACACGTTGAGGCCCATTGGAGACAGAGAGAACTCCAGACCATCCACACCACAGCGTGGTGCTCACGACGAACTCATGGCCGCCATCAGGGGCAGCAGCATCAAAAACCTCAGGAAGGTGAGTAGATCAGATCCATCCCAAAAAAACAGATCACCTTTTGTTCAAAACTTAAACATATACTACACTATAAAGGGTGTTACTTTAGTCTTTTAAAAGGGGCATTTAAAGAAGTAAAAAGCAAAACCAGTCTGGTATTCAAAGGGAACTACACGACCTATATAAAGTTTTGATAATAATAAAGCATTTGCCCTCTTGAAGACTTTACGGGTCATTCTTAAGGTGATACCTGTCATTGTTACCACAGGTGACATGCTGTTGCTCTGTATTTTAAAACCATTTCTTAAACACTCCCATCTTTATCACACCCAGACGATCAGGAACAAATTCCAGAGTTTATTCCTTATTCCTGATATTTTATTCCAAAATAAGCCGCAGAGAACGTAGCAGCTGCAGTATCTCCTCACAAAGCTGCAATGGAAAATCTCGCTTTAGCCTCAGACGAGTCTTCCTGACCCCAAACATTCCTCTAACACTTACTGAAGCTATAAATAGATGCTGTTTGGCCGGTCTTGATAAGCCAGATCTCGTCTCTGCGGCGGTGAGAATGAAAAACAGAAGTAAACACTACAACACCAACATGTCTGACTTATTTGTATTATATAATCTATCATTTATTTACAGAGTGATTCGCACTAGCTGAAACTATGTCGTAAAAGTGCAACGTGGCATTAAACCTACATTGAATTATTATTTTAATCAAATAGAAATTATGGGATTTAACCTTTCACATTTTCATAGGTGGCCGTTCCAAAGTATCTTCGGTAACCAGACCAGAGACCCTGCAGAAATCCAGAAGACATCACAAAATCTGTGTATTAAAATCACAAAATTACAAACTTTCCACATGATCATACAGGTTCAGATCAGTTCTGAATCATTGCTTGTTATTACCGTTACATTTATATTTTTTGCATGATGTTTAAAGCAACTGATGGAAGTTCTCTAAATTTGCATTTGATATTGTTTTTAAGGCATAATCAAATATTTAAAAACCTTTTTTTATTGTATTTAGAATGTGTTTGATATTTGTGCTGTATGTGAGCACGAGTAGTTACTACTGTTGAAGTGATTGTATATGTTTTTTTGTAATAAATTGTACATTTTTAATAAATGTAAGTATTTGATTCGATATGAAGAAATGCCATAAATTCATTCCTTTATATATTAAAGGGGACAGAAACATTTATAGGCAGAAAAATAACCTATAGTAAAAAAGTTACCCATACCCGAAATGTGACCTCTGCATTTAACCCATTACTGATGAGGGGTGAACACACCCCCCCACACCCAGAGCAGTCGGCAGCTATCACTGCAGGGCCTGGCGAACAATCAGGGGTTAGGTGCCTTGCTCAAGTTGCTACCTGCCGGTGCTGGAATCGAACCAACAACCTACTGATTACAAGCCCGACTCACTAACCAGTAGGCCACAGCTGCCCCCAAACACCCTAAGCCATTTTAAAATAGCTACAAATAAACAAGGACACAATTATTTCTGGCATATGTCGTGTGTTACATAACAGAATGTATTAATACAGATTAGCTTTCCATGAGCCCAGATGATTTACAGAAATGGAAGCGTATTAGTTAAATATCATTTTCTCTTCATCCGCGTGTTTGTATGTTTTGGAAAAGTTCCCTGGAATTAAATCCACCTCACAGCTGGTCATCCTGCACAGAGAAACGCTCGTGTCCAGGCAAAAAAACCTCCCAGAATAGCCAACTGTGTGTTCACAAAAAAACATTACAACACAAAAAACATTCCCAACATTGAACGTTATTTTCTTGTATTTCACAATATGAAATGAGGATTTGAAGTGGATAACTTACCTTGTCTTTGCACTCTGGAAAAATTAAAACATTTCTTTTAGTTTCTGTTGATATGAACAGTCAAAACTTTTTATCATCATCACATCAGATTTGCAAAGGCTAAAATCATAAGACAAATAAATAAAACAAACAACTATAAAGTTTCTGTAAATATTAACATTTATTTAAGTGTACAAGTTTTATAATTTTTTGTTCAACATTATTTCAAAGGTTTCAAGTCTGTGTTGTCCCCCCAGAAACCCCTGTATGACAAAAGACAGACCACCCAAGAAATCAAATCTTCAACATTCATTTGACATCCCAGCTAACAGGGAACGTTCTCAAAACATTGGCTAGTGTTCTCTAAATGCTCTCTCAAAGTTATCAAAAACATTTGCAGAATGTTTCTTCATGTTATATATCATATATATCAGAAATGTTATGCTTAAGTTATTAATGGAATGTTTTAAAGTTACGGTTAAATCGTTTGAATGGTAACGTTATGACAATGTCTGAAAAAACGGATGTTTTGAATGTTCATAGAACTTTCAAAATAACATTTTTATTACTTAACAGAAACGTTGGGGAAACATTCTTACAGCCTACAACTGTTAGCTGGAATGTCAAGATTTTCTTTAATTTAGTACAGCGTCATTTTATTAGTCAGTGTGTACGTGGTTAGTTTCAGGTGTTTAAAATGGCACAAATAAACATTAGTTCCAAACTGTATCTGACTGTATCGGTTCCCCGACCAACAGCAAGTAACGTTTGCCCACGAGTTTTACTGTTTTGCCAGTAAATTAGCATTAAGACAGATAGATGTACAGGTTATTAATAATGACTTTAGTGTTGCCATAGCGATCCTGAAGGAATAGCTAGCACACGTGTAAACATAACTCTAATATTGCGTTTACAACCCCATTATTAAAGTCTTTATCTTTTTTGGTTCGTGCAAAAATATAAAACGACTCAAATTTACAGATTAGAAATGGGGCTAATTATGCTTTTCAATTAAGAAAATAATAGCGCTAAACTAATCTGAGTAAGAAATGTTATATGAGAAAAATATGAAAATAGCGTTCTTGAGTCACATTTATCAACGTTAAAGACTTATCTAAACCGATTTCCCTTCAGTGACGGCAAAAAAAGATCCCAAAATATTCAGCTCTACAAATCAAGACGTAAAATTGCACGTAAATCTAGGAATAATAAGGAAAACAAAACCTTTACAGATTAAATGAGGTATTGCACAGATGAGTACAAAAAAAGCACGAAGGCAACAAAAATGTACAGCGAATCTGTCAACCATTTACATTATAACGTTATCTGGTTTAGAGCGACAAAATCGATGTAGTGTCTTAATTTTTTTGGCCATTAGTCTTCCCACTCGTCCTCATCTTCAAAATCTTCTACATCATCGTCATCATCCTCGTCTTCATCTGCAAAACGGATTAAACATGATTTAAAAGTTTTGTTCTCAATTTAAAGAGACAGTGATTTTCATAAAGCTCCAGCTAATAAAATCAAACATGCGGATGAACTCACCTGACGAGTGAATTGCTTTACTTCTCTTTTGCATGACCTTCATCAAAGCCCCCACAATATCAGCCGAAGGGGCGGGAGTGGGCGTAGCTGAATCTGTAGCATCTGGTACCTGAAAACATCACATGTTCAGAAAACCGTTTCCTGCCGTCGTTGACAAAACGTTTGTCAAAACATCTAATATCTCATGAGTTCAAACGCAATTTCATTGGTCTACTCACATTTTTGAGCTGAATGCCCTGTCGTATTTGGTCTAAGAGCGCACCACGCCCACCACTGGACGCACCCGGTTTGTTGTTCTGCTCCACCTTTTTCAGCTGCGCCCCTTCTCGAATTTGGTCAAGGAGTGCAGATTTACCCCCCAGTGGCTCTCCAGAATCCATGTTCAGGAGCGAAGGTGGAGGCCCTGGGGGCGGAGGAGGTGGAGCTCCTCCCATTGAAGGTGGAGGAGGAGGTGGAGGAGCCGGTGGAGACAATAAGGCGGGCTGGGGAGGAGGAGGTGGGGGAGCTGACACGGGCCCCCTGCTGGGTGGAGGAGGTGGTGGTGCTCCCATACCTGGTCGGGAGGGTGGAGGTGGAGGCGGGGCAGTGTTGGGGGCTCTGGAGGGTGGTGGTGGGGGTGGTGCTCCTCTGCCTCTGGAGGGAGTTGGGGGAGGAAGTCCTGAGCTGTGAGGAGGAGGAGGTGGGGGTGGACCTCCTCTTGATGGTGGAGGTGGAGGAGCTGTAGAGAGAAAACAATTTTTAACTGTTTAAAATGCAGAAGAAATATTTGTGTGGCTATCATTGGAAAACGTAAGGTTAGGAAAACAAACAACCCAAAATTGTAAGGTGGGAATGTGCCACCTTAGAAAAACACTTAGGATTCATCTTTCTCCAAAAGTGATCCCACAAGCCAAAGCTAATAAAAACAGAGACCGGTGACTGGAAAAACCTTGAGAACGATTTGGCCAGAAGCTTCAGACTGGCTAAAGAAACTCCACAATGGTATGTGCAATGTTGCCACGGTGACACACAACAGTTGCTTCAGATGACATGCCAATCTGACTGGCCACTGCAATGTCATCTTCACAATTCACAAATCTGATTGGTTACATATCTGCGTTTTTTTATAACTCTTCAAACCAACACAGAGGGGAAAAGTTAACTACCACGCCACCTTGTGGGGTTCCTGAAGAACTGATTATTAACATAACTCTTCATCACTTACATAATGCTTGTAACTGGAAACTTTACATGCCAAAATTAAGAAACCTCAGACTCACCTTGTCGTCGAAATTCATTTTTCACGGCTTCAACTCCTCCGTTTGTCTCAATAAAGTCATAGATGGCTTTGGACGTCTCTTTGTCTTTGAGGTGAGCCTCAGAGATGCCACACATATCGAAGAGGTTTTTAAGATCTGGGTCCAAGTTATTTACCTGAGAAAAGAGAGTCGACTGTCAACGGAGCAGCGGAAAATTTCAAACCTCTGCTTTGTGTGGTAGTATTTCTCATTGGGGAGTCTCTTCACATAAAAGCATTTGATGAAAGAATTACTTTAATTGTCCAACAGTAAACATTATCTGAAAAATGCCACAGACAACCTGTTTTGTAAACTTCTGACAAATGTGTCTCACTGTATTTTCGAATTATTTAGAGTTAAAAATAAATCCTCTGATATTAATAAATTGTGTTCTGGTTGACCCCAAATAAACGTTATCTAACCTCTTATTCAGTGGAGCAAAATTAAATACTGATCCGAATCATTTTTAATAACTCAATGGTTGAAATATAATCCTTCATTTTTTAAACAATGGTTTTGATGACATTTTCCAACAAATCCCATTGCATAAGAGACTTCTGCATTCACGCATCACATCCTGCGGTGACCTCTGACCCAGGAAGTGATGACAACATCTAACATCTGCACTCTAAGATGAATCATCACTGATACTCACGTCAAAACCCGTGTTTGGATCCCAGCCCACATGTCCAATGTGTCTAAAAAACAAAGGAAGGTGAAATTTAATACAGCGAATCGAAACATTTACAGTCACCCTCAGAAACTGCATAAAGCAAATAAAAATAAACTAATGATTAAGGAAAAAGTTGGAAAGTGAATCGTAACTCCCTCCCCACGACCAATCAAAATCCTGGAAAACAGACTCTGGATGATCTACACTGGCTGTTTATCCTGAGATTTATATTATACGGGGTTAAAAGGGAACCATAACAATCTATAAAACCTCCAGATCCACAAATACTTTATAGGTGAAACAGAAACTCACCGGAAATTGCTCGGCGTGCCGATTTCAGACTTCAGAATTTTCTTCTTCTTGTTGTTTTTGGCTTTGTTTTTGTCTTTCTTGTTGAAGTTGCTTTGAAGGTTGATGTTGTTGGTCTGAGAGTTATTATGACGCTGGCTGATTTCCGGGTTCTTTATGTCCACCGTCGCCATCCGCAACGCCGGTCCTGAGGGTCCGGAAGGTGCAGAGGGTCCTGAAACAGTCACAATTTGTTGTTTTCAGTTCATATACAGCTCAAATTTTAAATGATTATTATGGACTTCAGATTTAGAGATCAGGTTACCCCAAAATGAAAACTGCCATGTGAAATCTTTTGACCCTTACTAAACAGTCTTCTGGGAAACTTCACATCATCTTCTCAATCGGAACCTACCTGCAGCCTCACGGTCTAGACACCTGTACACAGGTGAGGGTGAAACAGAGGGGCCAGAGCGCCCACTAGTGTCTTCACCCCCTAAATTCATGTCCAGCAGAATTTTACCCATCGCCACACAGGTGCGCTCGCTGTGCCGCAGGTACACCGAAGCGTCGGAGAACGGCATGTGCAACTCATCCTGCGGGAGTACGAGGCAATGCAGGGGAGCCAGGCAACCTCCCAAATTCGAACCCCCATCCAGCAGCTCATCAGACGGAGCCGACAGAAAGGTGGTGCAGAACATCATCTCTGAAGTTCACGCTCCACCAGAACTACGAGAAGCCAGATCTGCACATAAATGCTCTGCCAGCATTTAAAGACTGGTGCCTGGCAGCTAAGCCCCGCCCCTTTTAATCTCAGCCAATTATGAAGCAGCGCTGGATTTTACATAACCATTAAAGCCATAAGTAAGCTGCTGCAAATCTCCTGAGGTCCCCTGAGCACAGCGACGGTCTACAGCGAGGACAAAGTACT
>JAZGTK010013355.1:0-13575 GCA_036877625.1 Ambastaia sidthimunki | reverse complement strand
CCCTCCCCCCTCCCCATGGATGAAAGCACCATGTTGCCGGCGGCGACGAGCGAATAGGAATAGTGTAACAGAGGGCAGGCTCTGGGGACACAGATCCTTCCCCTAATTTGCTGGAAAAAGTGTACCGCACTACTGGAGCCTCACCTCTATTAACCCAAAGCGCCACTGAAAGAGAGACAAAAAGGGAGGGAGACAAAAGGACAGACAGAGAATAAGAGAGAGGGAGAGGGAGGCAGGGAGAGTGAACAAGAAAGAGGCAGAGAGAGAGAGGGAGGAAGAAACAGAAAAAGATGGAGAGAGGCAGAAAGAGAAAGGGAGAGAGAGAGAGAGAGAGAGAGGAAAGCAGAGAGGCAGAGAATGAGGGGGGAGGTAGAGAAGCAGAAAGAGAGAGAGAGAGAACAAGTAAGAGAGGAAGGGGGTGGGTATGAGAGAGTGTGAGAGAGAGAGAGAGGGGCTCAATCTCCAGGCTCATTATCCCTGAGCTGCCCCAGAGCAGAGCTGAGTGCTCGGAGCACGACAGGCCACAACAAGGCCAGCGGCCAAATGGATTCATCTGCTCTCATTTGCTCCTGTCTTGACAGAGGCAGCTGCTGGGAGAGAGGTGAGGGCTGCAGTGTGGGAGATTCAAACCTTTGTTTTCTCTCCATGAACAGCTCCTCCTGTCTTTCCAACTATGCAACAGCATTAGAAGTATAAACTGAGTGTAACTGAAAGAGAGAACATTTAAATAATGTTAAAAATCTAATGGCAAGCAAACGTTAACCAAGAAAATAAATGAAATCAAATCAATGCATAATAGAACATGAAATAGTTTTGTTGTTTTGAAATAATATAATAATAATGTATGGATAATAGACTGCATCCTACTATAGCTATATGAAATCTGCTGCCAGGGACAATGCCCAATTATATAGTTTATTTGACCATAGAATGTCTGATTGGCCAGTCAGAATCAAGTGTTCTGTGTAATAAATGTAAATAAACATTACAACGTTACATATAAGCATTACATCGTCCATTAGCAACACTGCTTAAGATATCAGCATCAGCCTTTTGATCACTCATTTTAACTAGCTTGTGTGTTTTCATTTGTTCTTTTACGACATCACCGACCTCCCCTACAATCTCTTCACCAGGTGACCGCCTGGTGCCCCCCAAACCTGGTTACAGTAACCTAAACAACCCTGCAGGGCTGGACTGCATCCCAAGGACGCAACACTACATACACTACTGGGAAGCTAAATGGATTCTTGCTTTTATTACAATAAGTCCCACAGCATCCATTAAACGTCTATCATGGCAATGCATTGTTCGTACATCAGAATGATTGACGCCCACATTATGTGGCCAAACGTATTACACATAGCTTAAAAACCCCAACCACACGTTCCGTGCTTTCCAGTAAGATGGGGGTTGCACGGAGGCAAATTTACACAAATGCAAAGGCTACGGTGAGATGTTTGTGTATTTGGTCACCCTAGAGAACAGGAGACGGGATTTTGCATGAAGTTGTGACTGGAAATCACTGGCACAGATGGAATCATAGCAAAACTGAAGTTCATTACCGTCCAGCTGTTGAATGTGTGTCGTGTATGAGAACAAATCTACTGAAAAATACTGATGTGAAGCAAAAATCTGCAACAACAAATACTTTTATAACACAACAACGTAGTTCAAAGACATTAGCAGGAAGTTTGTTGAGACTTCATTTGTGTTTTAGCACTGAAATGGTAACCCAGCTAACAATTTTAGGTTGCAAGTTTACATTAGGTAACAAAATCTTATTTTGAAAGGAACATTAAAAATGTTAGATACAATAAAAACATCCTGATTTGTTGTATTAATGTTATTGTCTTGTTATTCAAACATTTTTTTAATTTTAAAACATTTTTAAAACATTCCTCTAACTACTTAAAAATAAAATTTTTAACATTATATTGCAACAATGTTTTTAATAACTTTAATAGAATTTTTAGACAACGTTAGCCAAAGTTAGAATTTTTAGACAACGTTCTGAGACTAATTCCCTGTTAACTGGGAATTAGAGCATAGCAACCATCTTCGACCAATCAGAGCTGTTCTTATTCCTTTGACAAAACAGATTTGCACATACTAAGTGCTTTTGAAAGTCAGGGGCCCCATATGGCCATTATATCATGTTCAGTTGTATCTGTGCCCACTGACCTCAAGTCCCCAGGGGCCCACGGGTTAATGAAAGGGGTAGATCAGTGGTCCCTATGGGCCTGCCTGCCTGTCTATCTGTCAGTCTGTCTGTACGTCCAATGTCAGTTTTCAACACGCAAGCCATATGCCTCTGGGACTAAGGCTCGGCCATGACACATGGTCTTAAACATGAGATCTCTTCCTCTCTGCCACCAACTGTCTCAGGGGGACCACAAACCCCTACCCACATACAGAAATACATGCAGTACACATAAAACTAACACACACAGACACATGTGACACCTGACGGGCAATTAGACCACATGTCGCCCTCAGTGTTTACCGAAAACAATTTGGGACATTGCAGTTTCCCACAATGCATCTCTCCCTTGGCAATTACGAAAAACGTCAGAAAACACTTCTGGAGAAAAATGTTTAAAACTGGCACAGATAAAACAAAACACACGTTTGTTTGTCAACATGCCTAATGTGGCAGCACTTATTGTTTTTTCTCGTTCGCTCTTAACAAAATTTTAAACTTGAAAGAAGAAACGTGTTTTGCAAGTTGTTATGAAAACTAATGGGGCAAATTCAAATAAGCGTCTTTGTGATGCAGCCCACTTGGATTTCTCATTTGCAAGGCAAAATTTCAGCTTTAAATTCTTTACAAAGACAAAAAGGCCCCCAGGCTGCTACAGAAACATCTGGTACTAAACAAACGCTGCAGCGTTCATTTGTAATGTATACTGCTTGCTACAGGGTAAGCTGGTAAAATGGCTTCGGTGTAAATTGGTTCTATCAGTACAATAATCCCACACCTGGTGTGAGGCCGGCTGCTAGAAACTCTTTAGATTGAAACATAAATCTTGCTGTGTCAGGTAAAATTAATTCAGATTAATTCACTTCAGATGTCTGTTGGTTGAAGTCGTACACAATTCTGCCGTCAACAAATGCATTCGGCTGGTAGTATTTTTTAAGAAACTTCTATGCAGACTAAAAGTGGCACTAATACACATCATGGTATTGCCACGTATTTTTGGACCTGATACCACACTCCAATTCAAATCCATTCAAATTTATTTGTATATTGCTTTTCACAATACAAATCAGGCCAAATCACCTTTACAGAGCAAAGAGCCTCATAAACTCCCAGTGAACAGGCCAAAGACAACCCTGGAATTAAAAACCTCCTATAAAAAAATATTAATACCATTTATTTATTAATTTTATTTCACATATACCACAGTAACACTGAGTTTTGGACACCTACCACGGTATTACTTGAAGTATGAGGTACATGAACTCTGTCCTAGCTAACAAAACATCCAGTTTTTTAGACATTGTATTAACATTATTGCTTGGATATAAAAACGCTATTCAAACGTTTTAATTTACGATGTTTTTAAAATGTTCCACTAACAATTTAAAAATAATATTTTTAAAATATACAACATATCATGTAAAAAGTATTCCAGTAACTTTTAAAGAACTTTAGCAAACATTCTGAGAATGTTCCCTGTTAGCTGGGGCCAAATGCAAAAGACTATAAACATGCATAAGACTGAGATATAAAGACCAAATGTGTAATACTAGTCAACTGCTATTTTTAAATTTCAACTGTATAACTTATCGCCTCTTGCAAAGATATTTTCTGAGTGTGACATTCAGGCTACACAATGACAGCTGATTAAAACCTACAAGTTTAAACATGACACTTTAGACTGTCACATACTCCTTTAATTAAATCAGACAGTTAGCACTTAACACGAGAGCATTCATTCCACTGCTAGAAGTGGCTCGAGGGGTGCTAATTCTTACACTGCAAAACAGAAATAAAAATATTTCTGATTCGAGGCTGTTCTTTGATATAAGTTTTACAAAATTTTTGCTAAAAACTGTTAATCAGTTTTTCACTAAGCTATACACCGATAAGCCATGAAATCCCATACATTTTGTGTGTTAGCGCTGAAGCTAGCTATACACTAGTGTGCTCCAACACTAACAACAAAAGTTTTTGGCCAATATACACATTTAAAACCTGAAGCCTTTGCCTTCCAGAAAAACAAACTCAAAATTATTGATGACTCATCATGCACTACAAAGATTTGTTTTTGTTGCTTCCATTACTTTAAATCATCAAGAAACATTCATAACATCCAGTTTTTACACAGCATTCCACTGACAACTTGGTTTAAAATATGTTAAAAAGTTCTGCTAACGTTACTACAAAAACTTTTTAACTTCGAGAAAACCTTTAGAACTTCAGCCAGCTTTCTGAGAACATTCCCTGTTAGCTGGGAAATAACATGGTGCTGGTGTGGTACATCTAAAAAGACATCATGATTAAAAAATGCTGGTATCACCCAGCACTGGGTAGGTATGGACCTGGGATTGCATCAGACTGACGTGTGTTTGTGTTTAATAAGACATATACTTTCTCATTCTGTCTCATGTTGCCTGTAGACACTTCCTACCATTCAGATGTTGATATACAATATGTGTGAATTGTACCTGCTTTTGTGTTGGTGGAAGTATATGTCCATAACTGTATAAAGAAAATATATGGCCTAGAGTTTGTTCTGAAGCTCAAGTTTACCCTAACGCCCAGTCCTGCCATCCGTCCAGCATCTGGCCTTTATCATCCAGAATTAAAGAGCTAAGCTCATATGAAATGAAAGGAGCCAGTAAAAAGACTATGATGATGTTTTAAGCAGCATGTAAGAATGTAATCAGGAAAGAGAAAAATGGCAGACATGACAGCATCCCACAATGCATGCTGGGATACGTTACATATGTGGTAACATGACCCGTGTTTAAAGCTGTATAATCTATAAAAACAGTGACACATGGTGTAGGCCACACACAGCTCCTGATGGCAACAACATCCTGTCTTTACCATGATAACTGTACAGCAGTTTCTGATGAAACTATGATGTCCTATACTAATTTACTATACTAGTTTAACAAGTACTATTGTGTTCCTGTAGCTCAACCGGTTGCAAAAGCATTGCATTAGCAGCACTGCATTGGAGACAAACTCTCCCAAAAACTTTGTTTGGGGACATTTAGGGACATCCTCATATAAAATGGTTTATAAATAATGTACAATTTCAAACGTTTCTTGAATTTGTGAATTCTAAAAATGCACAATTTTAACCCCAAGGTTAGGGTGAGTTAAAGGTAGTCTATAATAATATAATTAGCTTTATTTAAAAAGAGATAGAGAGAGAGAGAGAGAGTGTGTGCAATAAATGTGCAAATGTATTTAATGAAATTTTAGTTCAACATTTATGAGGGTGTGAGGAGCCTGAATGTGACAGCAGGAATGAAGGGGACTAATAGCTAACAGAAGCAGGAAGGTGACTCTGGAAAAACAGTGTGTGTGTGTGTGTGTGTGACTGACTCGTGATCTTGACCTTGTGGTACAGCATTTTCTCTAAGCAGTTCGAGTGCAGCACAACCCTCGTGTCTCAAAGCGATGATGTCAGCTGAAGCAGGAAAAGCTCTAAAGCGTGTCTGGAGATTCTCAACACTTCATTTATTTGCTCGGAGGAATGGGATGTGCGAGGGGCGACTGCTGCGGGGTCTGTTTCCCTTTTCCTTTGCTCATTTATAATAAAGACAAAGAGGGCGATGGAGGGGGGCTTGCGATGGCTGTGACTTTAAGAAATAACAGATGTAAAACAAACACACACATGCACACACACTCTCACAGAGGTTAAGTGACCCTGGAGCTGAGGCCAGACCACACACTTACTCACTGGCTCGCTAAAGTTTGATCTGTCATTATGGCTTTTGTGGGCTGGACGTTCCCTCAGCCTGGCGGATACAAAAGAAAAACAAGCCAAGGCAATTGGGAACGAGTATTTTTCTGTGTGCATTTGTTCCCTGAGTTGTTAGGAGCGCATGTTTGTGGACACATCTGTTGCTTTGTGCAAACTGGGAGAAAGAGGTTTCTTTGCAGTACAGTGACCTGTTTCTCCTGCTGCAGTTTATCAAGACAACCTCTCCTTCCTGTTTCCTAATCTCTATTTACTGTAGATGAATCTTATCACTGAGTCCAGTTCATTTCCATAAGCATTAATCATATCTGCTCACTGACAGGACTTGTAAAGGGCTGTTATGATAAGATGTTCTATCACTGATAGGTGGCGAAAGCTACGGAATGCTAGGCTAACAACTAAAGCCAACAGTCACAACCAGGTCTCTTGCAAAATGTTACCATGGCAACTATAATTTTCAACAAAACACAATAGTTACTAGTAAAACTGGCCAAAGGTTTCCTCTCAGAAACGTCCAGAGTACCCCAAAACATAAAAAAAATAATACAAGACAGAGGACAGTGTTTCTGTACATACAAATGCCTCCACACACTTCTAGTGTAACATAAATAATTATTTAGAGATTTTTAAGTCCATACAAATTATATTTTTGAAAAAATCCTGCATAGTGCACCTTCAATTTATAACAGACTTTACAGTATTAAAACATAAACATACACCTTTGTTAACATTTACATTTATTCATTTGACAGACGCTTTTATCCAAAGCGACTTACAGTGAATTGAATGTATACATTTTTTTTTATTTATATATCAGTACTTGCATTCCCTGGGATTGAACCCACAACCTTTGCGTTGCTAACGTAATGCTCTACCGATTGAACTACAGGAAGGCTAACAATAACAAAATGTTAACAATATCATTTTGCATTCTGAAATGTTTTGTAATAGTTGTGGCAACCACATCCATAAGCCAAGAAAAAAGATTACAAATTACATCAAGAGCAGTTAACATGACTTCACCCTGCAAGTTTTCTAAACTCGGGGGGAAAATCAAAATTTCAGGCTTCAAAATGTTTCACATAAATATGAGGAATATGTCAATGCAAGCATTGAATTTCACCGCTAGCCTTTAAACAGGAAACTCAATAGTGCTGTGACACACAGTGCGAAAATAAAAGCCCGGCAGTCTCTCCGCAGCTGCTTTCTGGAAGCTCGAACTGTTTGGTGAAATTCAAGAAACACTTGTGAATATATATCCTGAGTATATGCCAGGCGGCCAAAGGAAACTCATGCTGACAACTGTGTTCAGCCCTTATTCTTTCTTTCTTTCACTCTCTGACAGTTTGTCTATAATTTGTAGCTCTACGAATAACCAGAGGGGCTGTAACACAGTTTTCCATATAACTCATGCAGTCATGTAAACCATGTACTCAGAATCTGAGGGAAAGATGTGGGCCTGCTTTTGTTTAATATGAACATGAATCATAAATGTTACTAAGCTCCACTTCACTTCAGCAACTCAGTAATTTAATTCAAATCCCTAAGGTGTCTCACCCGAGTCCGAGGGCTGGAAATATGCAGAAATACGTCTGGAAATAAATAATAAACTACCCGTCCCTCAGTTGGTTAAGCTCGCCCTGAAAGTCGCCACATTACATCACAGCTCATTTGCATAAAGCTAGACTTTTCATAACTCTGTTGCATTTACAACGGATGCCTTAAACTGCCAAGAGTCATAGGAAATGATTTTATTTGATAAGCTACCTCAGTTATGTATTACGTTGAAGTTACAAGTTTCAAATTAAGTAGTTTTGTAGATTCCATCTTGAGACGTTTCCCTCAGGTCCACAGGAACAGGAAATGGAGTATCTCTTCCAGGCAGAAGCTGAGCTCCTTTCTGAAAATGGTCTGAGGAAAATCAGCCGTGTGAAGGCACTGCACTAAATGGAAATGCACGGTAGGGTTGCTTCTTTCTATTTATCTCTATCTTCTGTGTCAGGCACCGGGCAGGCGCACTTTAGCAATATTTTCAGAATGAGATTGGGAGAGCGAGGGGGAAAACCGGGCTTAGCTGCTTTCCATCACTCCAGAGAAGATGGGTGGATGTCCAAGATTGGGAGGAGAAAAAGTGGCCCGTGTTCCTGAGGAACATCCATCACTGATGTTCTTGATGCAACACAGGAAACGGATCGACTTTCTCCCCGACGACAATCAATCCCTAGATGCTTCCTCTCTCTGAGGGAACATTTACAGCAGGCAGTAAAGAAGGCCCTTTGGGGCCCAATTGCATCCAGTAATCCTGCTAAGTGAGCTATATTTCCCCCCTCCCAGTCTGCTATTAGACAAGTCAGGTTCATAAATACTGCAGTTAAACTGGAAGCCACAGCCCCAGCCTGAAGAGACAATTTGAGAGCAACAGAAGGCCACAAAGATGTTAAACCACCACTGAGAGCAGTGACTCATATCACTGCTGGGTGCATATATACGAATCAGGCCATTTCACGACACACTGTAAAACTCCAAAGATGTGGCACTGAAAGAGGACTGTAATCCATTTATGGAGCCCATTTTGGGAAAAGAATATTTACAATTTCTACGAAACAGGTCATTTCCACAAAACTATGGCATGAACCACTCGTTTCATTTTCTGTCAGAAACTATATATCTGAACACACTGTGATGGGTCATTTTGTCTTTATGGCGTAAGCCGTCACAAATCCTGTATTAGCCTTTTAATTGCTTTTTATCAAATTGAAACAATTTGAAACAAACACAAAACTTTATACTAAAGCACAAAACATTATAAATATTATAAAACATCATGATATTTAAAACGCATGACAACCAACATCTGAAGCCAGTACACAAAAGCATTACTTTAGAATACAAGAATTTGTCTAATTGAATTATATCAGTTAAATACAGAAAAACAGCCCTTAAAACAAACTTCCTCATGTGACAACTAGCCCCGGTCTTCCCAAAATAGCTTGTGTGTTATTATTGTTATGGAGAATTTTATTATGAATTTTTGAATTTTTTTATGTAGAGTTTTTTTTATAATTTTAATGTTGTGTAAAACATTTTTATTAATCAAATATTAATATAAAATACATATTTAAAAATTATATTTTGTAAAATGCTAAAGGTTGTTTTATAGATTTCACTTATATCAACACTAAACATATTCAAACAAACACACTTGATTTATATATAACAGTCTATTCAATGTGGAAACAAATGCTTGTCTAAGCGCTTTTGTTACAATAAAAAGAGAGAAAAGCTGTATGTGTCTGTCTGAGGGATTTTATGTGCTAAAAGCAGCTGCAGTACGACCGCTGACAGCCGAGAGGGGCCAAATCTTCCAGTTCTATTTCCCCATCATAACCTATCCTTCAACAGCTCTGTTTTATTTCAGAAACCGTACATCAAACTGTCTCCCACAGGCGTAAATGTTCCTCGGGCGATCCTCACTCATATATCTGTGAGAAGGCTGACCCTCTTTATCAAGCCATCAAGGTCAGGGGTCAAGGACTACATCCCCCACAATGCTTTTCACCTCGAGGCGGCGGCTGTCAAGAGGAGTCTGACACAGAGGCCAACCGCTCCCGATCAGTGGCAGGCCAATGGGGAGAGGTCCTGATCTCGGTGTCCATGGAAACACAGCTAGGATTCTGCTTCTATAGCCTCTGCTAGTTCTTTTCAGCTTCCCGAAACGTCTTTCCACAAGCTCAAGAAAAGGTGCTTTATTATGTTGCGCATGTTTCCGCAGTAACAGATTCTGAGCAAAAGGCTGTGATTAGTGAACAGATGGCTAAAGCACGCACAGATAATGAAATCAGATTCAATTAACCCCTCAGCACTGATGTAGACAGGTGTGCCGCCAACGTTTTAAACCGGCAGATGAACACTTCGAAAACAAGCTAAATTTTGTTCTATTAAACAACGTAACTGCAGAGAATCCGTGTCGTTTACGCTAACCAACCTTTAATGCAGCAAAACGCTAAAAACAAAGCCCACAAATATAAATGACTAAAAGTTAAATGCTCAACAGGACTGAGACGTGCACAAGCTAGTATCTTGTTGCTTTTAATAAACTAATAACGGGTTATAAATTGACGTGCAATTACTATGCATTTCACTTTAATTAAGAGAGAACTACGCAAGTCTGCATCGGAATATGCAGCGTTGTTTTTTTAATGAGCAGAGAGGGAGAAAGGTTAAGAGAGACAGACAGACAGTGCACGACAGAGAGAGAGAGAGAGAGAGATGTCAGGCAGAGCGAGTGTGATGTTCCTCGTTTCCTCTGACACGGCAGCAGCGCTCGTTAAACCTTTTCTTTATCTCTTAACAATCGCTCTAATTATGTTCATTGAAGGGGGCCAATTAATCCTGCATTGTCAGGCCCTGCGGCGAAGTGTTTCTTCCTCATCCAGAGGAATCTGCAATTAACGCAGCCAAATTTATTTAGTGACACTTCTCGGCTTTTGACTCCCTCCAATTATCTCTAATCAATGCTGCGGAGTGCCGGCGGGGAGCGCGCAGGTCGCCCTCATTTGTCGAGAGAGGAATAAGAGCTCCGAGCCCACGGCCTCCGAAGGCCAGACGTGTCAGAGGAGAGATGACATGAGCCTGTCAGATGTTAAGCAATGCAGAGAGAGAGAGAGAGAGAGAGAGAGGGAGAGAGAGGTTGCAGTTTCACCAGCCTTTACAGATCTGTGGACATCCAACAACAATCCATTTTACTGACTTATTCCACACACAAGTATTCTCATGTGTAAAGAATAAATCATTTTATCCAGGGCCTCAACAGAAAAGTAGGCGGTGTGTCAAATAAAGATAACTAGCTTGTCATTAACCCGCCCACTATTGAGTGGGTTACTGTATTTCTTTACACACAGACTTCATTGGTAGGTTTTTCATTACATAATCAACACTGAATTAACTACCACACTTATTTCTAAACTGGTTAACCTGTAAGACAAGCTTTGGTGTGACATACGCTAGTGTCCAAAATTCCTAAGGCTGTCTGTGGACTACACTGCAAAAAAATATTTCCTTATTTCCTGTTTACACCATTAACTAGGACTATAAAGATAAAGTTTGAGAAATCCTTCTAAACCACAAAATACTACATACCTTATATCATAAGACCTTTTTAAAACCAAACAAATATTGTATCATCTTGCTTCTCAAATACATGTATCTTGTTTTTTTTAAAGATGTTCAAATATTTTTACTGCAAAATGAAAATTTTATTTCCAGTGTTCCACCATCATCACACAGGTGCTGAACAACAGTGTCTGTTCTGAGACCCTTGCCTGTAATACAAACAACACAGACCCTTTTAAATGGACTGAAAGACCTGGTTGGAAGGCAACATGCGGTTTTGAATGTGCACAGATCGTACAAACAACCCCCCCCCGCCCCCACACACACATTCATGGCACAGAAGGGTCACCTCTGCTCGCTCAAGCAGCTGACAGCTCAGCTTAGCAGGAACAAACCTGAAGAGAGCTGCGATACAAGACAACAAGTCTTTTCCATCTCCTCTCATGAACCGTGCACACGCAAAGGCTAAACCAGAAAACAACATGCACATGCATGCGTGCATGCCTTAAATGAGGTCTTACCACATATTTAACCCTTTAACCCAAATCTGTATTCCCCCTCCCACTTCCTGCAGTCCCCCCCCCAAACTTCCAGCCTGGCAGACCCTCTTGCAATTGCGCTCGCCACACGCACTGTCTCTTACTCTCTTGGTAATCAGCTTAGCTGCAGCCTGCTTGCTTGGCTGCCATCACCAGTTGGACAAAACCACAATATGAAGCTCCCAGGGCTTGGGCCTAACCTTCCAACATTCACAGTCTGCCAAGGGGCCTCCGCAACCACCTCGGCCCCATCTGGGGACTTTGTCCCCTGGGACAGAAGCATTGATACACCCCCCTCTGCCCGGCTAACATCCAGAGAGCTCTGGAGCTATTGTCTGTGGGCTATCAGTCTGTGGACCTTTTGTTTGGCAAATGACAGATGCCACATTGTTTGACATGTACACGACACACTTCGAATAAGGGTGGAGAGGAGGCTGGTGAAAGGGGAGGAGATGGGGCGGGAAAAAGGAAAAAGGAGGGGAGAGGAAAGGGCAGGGGCGGGGCTTAGTGCCACTGAGAGCGGTCAAAGAATCAGTAATCCTTTTCAACCCCTCCTATTGTCCCCACAGCTCATAAAAGTGACATCACACTTAGCGCCGGAAGACAAACGACATGGCAAATAATGAGGAGAATTCAAAGAGTCTTAGCAGCACACATAAGGTGTAACATTGTGACTGCAGCATCGGCCGAATTTTTAGACTGAAACATGCATTTATGCTGGTAATTCAATAAAAGGACTTTGGGCAAACTATGTGAGCTAAATTCTGCAAAAAAGCTTTCAATTAAACCTCACCAATCACATAAGAGCTAACCGAGGTATTTTAATCAAAAGCTACCGAAATGCTTTACAAATATCCTCGAAAATTTGTGCAACACCTCATTAAAAGCACATTCAACGTCACCGAAAGGACATATACATCTTTAGAAAAGCGCATTAAGAACGTAGCATGTTGATTGGTTAAAGTACTTGACTTCCTTTTATTAAAACGTATCAAAACCAAAGCTAAAACTAGCAAGAGGTTTCTATCTACGACTACAAGACACAAAAGGACACAACCATTTCCTTTCCACAGGGCTGTCTCTGCGGTTTGAAAGGTTGCACATTGAGTCCTACCGAAAAGACACAGTGCCCCCTAGTGGCACACGACAAGAACAAACCTGCAACACACTGCAGCAAAAAGTCTCATGACATAAAACTGCAATTCCTCCCTTCCCCCACATTACACTGCACATCCTCTGCTCGCCAGCAGAGGGCAGTGGTGTACAATACACAGACCCAGCAGGCCGTACTGCTGGTGTTTTGTAGCTACAATTTTAGCATTTACTTGTTTGGTAAGTAAAGGCTATAAGATACTGACCTCAGATCAGTGCTTAAGAATGAGTTAAACTTCAGGGAACAAGTTTAATCTGATTTGGTTAAAGTGATGATCATTATAAATGCTTTTAAAAGCTGCTTTACTGGGTCACGGACACAAACACTCAGGGAACACAAGCCTTACTGAGAAACACGCTCACACTCACAACACAAAAGCAGCCGTAATAAAGAGTGTCAGGGGGAGTCTCGAAACAAGCCGGTTTTCTCAGCCCTAAATCGCTCTGTCAAAACAAACAACCATGACAAGTGCAAAAGGGTAGAGAGAGAGGGAGGGAGAAAGAGGGAGAGAGAGAAAGAGGGAGGGAGAGTTCATTACAGAGGGGTCCAAATGTATGTCCCCATTTTGCTTTAATGGCTGCACAGACTAGAGCTGACTTCAGCCTCTGCAGGTTTGTAAACTGTAATCTGACCTTTTGTACAAATGAGTTAACATCTCAATGAGATCGGTGAAGAAGTCAATTATTCGAATATTACTGCAATTCATGTTACATACTGCTGAAACTTTTCAAAACAATTTTCAATTTTAAAACTATTTTGGACTCTTCGATTTTGAACCCTTTGTAATGTAACTGTTCTGAAATACCATTTATACACATAATAACAG
>JAZGTK010013354.1:0-14367 GCA_036877625.1 Ambastaia sidthimunki | reverse complement strand
CAACCCTGCATCACAGTTTTAAAAACAACTACAACAGCTTTTCACGCTTTGAGGTTTTGTGTATTTACAGTTATCTGTGAAATCAAAAGGAAACAGTTGTAACAAAAACATTGTTCATCACACTGTTTGTCTGAAACATGTTCCACTTTAAATAAATGGCAGAAATGGAGATTATGCAGTAAACAATCACATGGGGACAGAATAAGAGCAGATGATTCTAATGATGGATCCTCTAAAAACATTTCAGAGAGAAATTCAGCTTGTGTTTAAAACAGAATAAAGTGAATCTCATCACAGACTGTTTGTCAGTATTTAGACAAATCTAATCCTCCTTTAATAATATTACTCAAAATGAGATATGACTTACTGAGAGGATTTTGTGAAAAAAAACTCATTAAAATCACATTCATAACATTTAAAATACCTAGATACATTGATTAATGCTCACAAAAACACAAGTAATTGTTAAAAAAACATAAAACGTATAAAAAGATTAAATTTTAACTTGTAGAACAAAATCTATACATTTATATTGACCTTTTAAAAAAATAAACACACTCCTCTTCCTGAATGTATCTACACACATTTATTTCCTGTGGTGCGTGTCTTACCCGGCTCATCACAGTTTCTTGGTGGGGTTCCGGGTGGAGTGCGGGTGCCGACTCTCTCCTGCCCCCTGCTGTCCACACACCAGCAGTGACCTGTGGACCCGTGACACTGCAGTGGTCTGTACTGACCCTCCTCATCGCACTGTGGGATGAAGGCTCCTACCACAGGAAAACCACCTGTTCCACCCTGAAGACCGTCTCTGTGTTGCTCACATTCGGTTTTTGGACGACCTCCTGGACAAAGACAGCAGCCCAAATTAATAAATTAACGACCAGCCATGTCTGGAGTGTCTAATGTGTTGCTTTGAGCACAGCTCACTGCATTTTGCAGAAATAAGCACCTTATAAGTCAAAAAATCCACAGATATAAAACTCCAAATCAAAAAACGAGTTAAGATGGCCCTACCATTCTGAGGATAGCACTGGAAACCATCTCCATGGAAACCGGGCTGGCACTGGCATTGGAAAGATCCGGGAGTGTTGAAACACGAGGCCTGGGTGTGGCACGGCTGGTCTCGACACTCGTCCACATCTGCACACACAAAAAACAAATCATTGTGTGAGTCAACAAATGCAACACAACATCCTCTCAAAATATATTATAACTGCAACGCTAAACATGAACCACATTCCTCAGGATGTTAGTTTGAGTCAATCTGCCCTTCCCACAATCCTCTGCTGAGGACATGAGAGCACTGAACAGGAAGGAGAAGAGTTAACTATCTTCTGACCCCCTCGTACTCCTCAGCTGCGAGGCTCCTACGCACATTCCCCAAATGAAGACATTGGGTCATTGTTTCAAAATATCCCCCCTTCCCAAAACGTCTCTGGTTACCCCTGCCTCTCTGCTCACTGAGAGAACGAGTCTGGGCTTTTGCCAACATTTACCCTCTGCAACACTTCAGATTCACTGACAAAACCATTCAGTTTGAGTCACGCACATTAACTGCTGGTTAGGTTACAGAGTACAGTTAACATTATGAATGTCAAATGTTCTTAACTTTAAAAAGAATATTTTTACTGTTATTGTTACCTAATGTAAACATTAGGGAAACATTCTTACAACTTGAAAATTGTTAGCTGAGTAGAACATGATGCAATACCAAGATCATGGGTTTGAATCCCAGGAAACACAGATACTGATCAAATAAATGTATACCCTAAAAACACTGACAGTCTTTGAGGATAAAAGTGTCTGTTCAGTGTAGAAGTGTGAAGTTCTCTGAACGACAGCATCACACAGAGCCGTTGCAGTGAGGCAGAGGTCACGAGGATGTTTCTTACCCTGACATGTCCGTCCATCAAACCCGAACTCAAATCCGCTTGCGCACAGACAGCGATGGCTGCCGGGCAGGTTCACGCACTGAGCGTGAGCGCCGCAGGAGCTCAGACCTTCTGCACACTCATCAACATCTGCAATCAGAAAGAGAGTTTCATCACGAGGTGTTGTGGTGTGTGTCAAACATCACTTCAGGTGCTGGAGAGATAAATCATGCCCTGAGATCCTGTCATGCCTGGGGGTCCCGTGAGAACGGACCCGGGGCTTCGGGCGGGTTAGGGGCCGGTCAGCAGGGGTCCTGGTTTTGATCACGGCTAATTACAGGGAGGGTAAAGAACCCACAACCCCTCCCCCTCTCTTTCTTTTAGATGATTCTGTGCTCTGTTTTCTTGACCCCCTTTATTATCTACTAGCTCTAGAACGAAGAGTTAATACAGGCGATGAAAATGTCCTCTAATAAGAACATTCTGTCTGTAAACACGCTCACACACACATAACCAGACACAGACGCTGCCCTTTACAATTGTGTCAGGACTTCTGATTCATTTCAGTGAATCAGTTTATTCCAAACAACATTTTTTGAGTCATCTGATGTCTTTATTGTAGTTACGGTCTGCAGCATTTAAAATAAGAAACTTAATTATTCAATTTATGCTCCGTTGTGGCAATAACAAAGTTTAGCATCAGCTTAGCTTACAGACTTCTGAAAGGTGGTGATCAAAGCAGACACATCTGTGTGACAACCTCACCTCTGTTGGCAATGAGGTGTGATTTTCTCACTTATTTTCAAATACGGAAATATCAGATGACCTGCATCCCCCAACCCCACCCAAAACAAACAGCTGAGGATGTGGTCACTTCCTGTGTGGCTCAAACCGACGGCCACAGCGATGTGTTCAGACGCACCACAACCCGTCTAAACAGTGTGTAGTTTTTCGTGTTTCATGTTGCACGGTAACCGTGGGAGGGAGAAGATGAGAGACAGAGTTGGAAAAGACCCTCGGATGACAGAGTCACTGGATGACAAACGGCTGTCGTGCTAATGTACGGTGGTGACGACTCCACTTCTGCACTGATTATAGTGTTGATGTTACGCAGATGTAGGGCTATGATGAAGGTATGTAGGTTGGGTAATTCCCAGAGTGAGGGGGGGGTTATTCCTAAAGTTCTCCAGATCCTTAACAGATTAAACACCGTGTCAAGCAACAGGATTTGAATTTACAGCTCAAGTGTGTGGCTTCGTGCACAAGGCAGGGCAATATAAAGATATTTACATTCGTGAACCATAACTTACCGTAACAGTTGCGTCCATCTCCTCTGTATCCTGTGGCACACTGGCAGGTAAACAGCTGTCCGTCGGCCGGCACGCACTGCGCGGTCGTGTCACAATCGTGAGCTCCGGTGTAACAGGGGTTTTCATGCTGTGGCTCTCCAGCTGTGAATAATGAGAACACAAAAAATGAGAAAAAGAAATGAAACTAATACAGTTCAATCTGCTTTGAGGAAAGTTCTCAGAGGTTGCTCCTCCAGAGCTCAGGAGGTTTGATGGAGATCTCAGTTGCGTTTCATTGCATCAACTTTGTAAAATTGCTTAGGAGAAATAAAAAAAAAACAAATGAGACAATTGTTAAAATACATTGAAGATTATAGAGCTGTAAAATTAATGTAGATTGTTTGTAAAATAATTTGAAGATTATCGTTTTGTTATTTGCTTTGTAGATCAGTCGCAATTAAACTAAACAACATGAAACAAAGAGAAGACAAAGAGTTTAACAATGAACAGCCACTTTATTTCATACATTTGGGATCTGGATGTATATTTTCCATTCTTTTACTCCAAAATCTTCAATAAAGCGTTCAACCACAAACTTTGGGAACAAAGATTAAGCCCACACTGTGCTGGAGCCCACCCCCTCTCTCCCCATCCTTCAAAATTAAACTTTACTATGAAGTTTTATAAATGCCATTTCTGCTCTCGGACCTCTTTTATACTCCTATATACTTTTATACTTCTATACTCCTCTAAAGTATAGAGTTAAACGTGCAGTTTAAAAACATCGCAGTAATTGCAGTGCTGTATGTTCAGGATTCCGGACTTCCTAGCCGCAGCGGGAAACGCTCTGAAAATCTGACTCACAGATGCATGTTTTTGTGAGTCACTCCAGCTGTCACAGAACCCCTGGCCAAAGCCGGCTTCAAAAAGACAAAACTAGCCATCACCACAAGTGTGATGTCAGGATCAGACATGATCTTATACTGAGTGATGCTGCAGAACCGCAGACGGCTTTCAGACGGTGAGTAATGGATGTTCTGTCCCCCCATTCAGATGCAAACATATGGAGAGGTGTGAACATGAAGAACGGACAGTTCTTTCTCAAATGACCTTGGGGGTCAAAACACTTAACCTGGAAAACACAACACCTTTAAAAGAGGTGTGAAGCAGAGGGTGGTTCACACTAGTGGCATTAGCAGACCACCTAGCGTATTGTATTACCACAGTGACATCACAGAACTTCAGCCGGGCTTCATTGTGCTGCGGTGCCATCGTCCATACAAAAAACCACGAGGGATTCACTGATGGGACCCTCGGGCCGTGGCGACTGCCTTCACCCCCATCAAACGCCTACTCGTCGCACATTAAAAACAGCTTGATTTCCTCACCCCAGGCCGGGGACCAATTTGGCCAATTATCAAAGGCAGACAGGAAGACCTTTGTTTGTTTGAGTGAGAGAGACACGTCCCCTTTCAAGTGACTCCACAGGGGAGGGGGAAAGTGGAGGACAATCGTTGCCAAAATTGGTAGGTAGGGGGTCCCTGGTTCTTTTTAACTTGGTGCTAATTAAAGGGACAGCGACAGACTAACGGGGTGGAGCTCAGGTTAAGAATTTGAGGGTAACGAGAGGCTGATGAACCAGGTGGGAAACTGTTGTCACGACCAGAAGAGCAGATCACACAAACGCTAAAAGTGCCAAAATGTTCTCATTAATGTAGTGAAACCAACTTGTGAGGACATTTGAGAAGCCCATAAACATACTGAAACACAGACTAAAAATTCCAGCCAGTATTCCTGTGGCAAATATAGACTAAACACGGTTCTAAACAGCTGCTTTAGACTCCATCAGTCTCGCTCATCATCTAAGACTTCACAATAACAGCTGATCAGACACGACTGTGTTAATAATAGCTTCCATATTCCTCTGTTTCTGTAGAACATTATATGCACTGTGTGTCTGGAAACAGTTCTGTATGAACACCAAAATTATTCTATTCACCACAAGATCCGGTGTTGTAATGTTTTAACTCTTATTCTTAACACATTGTTTGATCAAAATCCCCAAAATTAAAGGCAGGGTAAGCGATCTTTTTCAGAAACATTTTTGTTATGCTGGTTAAAAGTCTCCTCGCAACCTGATTACAACCACTAAGCAAAGTGGACTAAATCTATATATTTCTAAAAGCACAGTACCATAAAATGTCAGTCCAATCTTTGTATTCAGACCGAATGCAATGATTGGATATCCTTGTTGACTACACATTAGAAGGAGGCATGCTTATGCTTTCAAAGCTAGTGTGAGATACTGTGTCTAAAACATTTATCATTCAGCACAATGAACACAGTTTTAAAAAACAATAACAGCAGGTTTGTATAAGCAGTATATACAGCACAATATATTATAAATATATATACACAATATATATTTATCACAATATATATATATAAAATGAACAGTGTCATTAACACATCACAAGGTCACACAGACCAGTGTGAGATGACTGGACTTCACTCTAATCTAATATCCTTGTCATCAGATCTGATTAAATGTCACCACCGCCTAATTAAAGGACTGAATGTGGTTAAACACACCGGACAGGAGGTGACAGCTGTGTTTTCCAGGCTCAGTCAGGGTGATCAATGGATCTCTTGGGATACAGAGATTCCGGGGTGTTGTTATTTCCCACAACATCACTCTGTAACTATTTCTCCAATAACCCCCCGCCAAAAAAACAAAATAATAACAGCTGGAGAAGACTGTACCAAGCTTAAATGCAATGCATACTGTATATGTCACTTTGTATAGAACTTCTCATATTATTTCTGTCTTAGGACGAATTGCCTCATTGTTTTTCTCGCTTTTGTAAGTCGTTTTGGCTAAAAGCGTTTGCTAAATGCATAAATGTAAACTACTGGTGCATCTGCCTGAGATTACTTTGAAACAATGTTTTTAAATGTTGACAAATTTTTGCAAGATTTTAATGCAGCAATGTTCTGTCACCTCTTATAAACTTTTCTTTCACAAATCCACTACAAGAAAAAACAAGGTCGCGTCAGGTTTTGACGGCTGAGTCATGTGACGCAAGAGTCCTTCAGGAAACTGGATATGTTACGATTTTACTCTGCTTCCAGACCAGATACAAAACAGCTGGAGCTGTGTTCATCCCAGGAGCACTTATCATCCTAAAGTCAACATCTACAGTGACAGGAAGTACATGAACACAGACCGCAGCGCTGTCCCATTAAATCCTCACATGAGAACAACACGGCCTTACAAGGGCATAAATCCATATGTTAAAATAGAAACCTGATTTATTCCATACGGGATCTCAGGATTACAGGGATTTTGAGTTTATACACACACACACACACCACACACACACACACACACACACACAGATTCATAAAACACTACAAGCTCAACGCTGGTGTCACTCCACAGATGCAGTTCATTTTAAGCACAGTCCCCTCATTCCAGTGCCTGGATCTGATCTCTAATGCCGGACCGGGGCAGAACACAACAGGTGGGCTCTGGGGGTTTTCTTGGGCCTCACATTTGCATGATGGGATGGCAGCTGAACGCGAGCCAAATGTTCTGTGTGAAAGCCAGACCTCTCATTGCTGCGTCTATCAGCGAGTTAATAACAAAACCTATTCCAAAAATGAGGGTCAGTCTAAACGGAGGAAGGGGCCACATACAAGGGGCATACAGTGCCGGTTTTCACTCAAATAAACAGGTTACAGTGGATTTTGCACAAAATCAGTGAAGAAAATGGATGAAACCAAACCAAACAACAGATGTTTTCACATTTAAAACATTTTTAAAATATTCCACTAACAACTTAAGAATAATCTTTTTGATATACATGATATATAATGTTTAAAAATGTTCTACTAACATTACTGCAAGAACATCGTTTGATAATTTTGAGAAAAATTTTAGAGAACATTAGTAAACATTCTGAGAATGTTTCTTGTTAGTTGGGTTAGGCTTAAAACTGCTCTTCGTTTTGTTTTTTGTCTAAAAGGAATTAATCAGTCAAATGTTTTCAAATTAAACATACAACTTTAGAAGCCTCATTCTTCCCGGATTTATCCGGTATGATTGTGGCTGTGTTGGAAACCCACCTCCGACCGGTCCGATCTTGTTGGTGATGGCGTATCGAAGGATGCGTTCCTCTTTGACAAACATCACAAAGATGCGCTCCATCCACAATTCCTGCGTCTCGACTCGGCTGCGCGGCCCGTGACTGCAGTCTCTGTACGTGATGTTCTGCTTGACCTGAAGAGAGAAGGTGTCGGCTCCATTCTCCGCTGACACCACTGTGAACTCACGTCTTGAGGTGGAGGTTATCACTGTAAACATAGAGAAATACAAGAGAAACCAAATTATACCTCCAATTTTTCTACTTCATTAGAATCCCACAGGATTTAAAAACCTACAGGATTTGATTTTTAATCTCTTATTAGGCAACAACATAAAAAAGTTTAGGGTGCATTAAAATCAAACAGGGATTCCTATGAAAGGAAATACAGTAGGAGAGAAAAGTAGACAGTGTTTTTTTTTTGTATTATTTTTTATAGCTCAGCCATTATTAAAGAAAAGTAGAGGGATGCATTTATAATTCTGTTATCATTTCATATAAAGAAACAGCTAACAAGGAGACGAGTTATATGGACTTACATGAAGGATAATACTGGTAGGTGTCTTTAAATGGTTGGATCTGGACTGTGGAACCAGGAGGAATGAAGGGAATGCTTCCCTCTAAATGAGTGTCCACTCTGAGGTAGTTCTGATCGTCCAAACCCGTGGCCGTCTGGACGATGCCAAGACGCTGGTTACCGGGAGAGAAGATCACATCCACTCGACGAGTAAATTCTGCACCTGTGAAAAAAATCTTGACAAGTTCAACGGCTGTTTTAAGCTGGTTTAAAACAGAAAGTCAGTTACTGAGCAGGTAAATAACAGATCAGTGTTCGAAACGATCTACGTATCTTACGTATCAAAGTTTATAATAATGATTTATAATTTGAGCCTGATTTCCTGGGAAATGTCAGTTTAGCTTCATTTGACTTTATTTACATAAAGAAACATACAGAGTAACCTGCAATTTCATGTTTCGAACAGAGATGGCGACAGAGAGGCATAAGTTAAGCATTGTAGCTTTAAGCTCAGCGATGCAGTTAAATGAACGAGTGACAAACTAATTTTAAGCTGCGAAATAAGATCCAGATGGAAGTTATGAACCTTATAATGGTGCATAATAAACATTCGGGTGTTTTTCCAAAAAGAAAAAAGAAAATAACTTCTCCATACAAAGAGAAAACATAAAGCACCTGTCTTAAATTAGGGTAAGGGGTTGAAATCCACCCATAGCACCCCACGGGAAATGCTGTGGGACTCTATTAGTGAGAACAAAAACTTTCTCGGCAGGAGGCCATATGTTGAACAAACATGCAGAACCATAAAAGAGGTAGAAGATGAGATCAAGGGGGCCTCACCGGTGATACTGAAGCCATTAAGGCTGTTGGGCAGCTCCAGGGCAAACAGCCAGCCGAACAGACCTCCAATGGGGGCCACGGGCATGAGCGCCCAACCGATGGGCTCAGGGACCTCGCTGATCGCAGTGTACGCCCGACCATCACCCACCACGATGTAAGCATGCAGGTCAATACTGTCCAGCTCCAGTGGAGTGCCACCCACCAACACGCTCCCCCTGACCTTTCCATTCACACGATGAGGTGCACCTGAAGTTACGAAAACATTATCCATTACATGCAGAATCACCATAATGTGTGGAAAGCCATTTCATTTATTTTATTTTTTGTTTACCATAATTTGAAACTCTCTAGTTGAAATGCAGAAGTAAATCTCACATCTTTTATTTTATATTTATTATATTATATTTTTATTTATATGGACTGCTTTAATGTAACCCTGGTCACTATATGTTTTGCTGTATGAAACATGTATTTAAAATATATATATATAATTTGGTTTGGAACTTTGAGTAAATGCTGAATGAACTTTTTTTGGGTGGTTGTTTTGGGTGACTGTCCCTTTAATCTGTTAACCGGTCTCATGGGCTACTGATAACCTAGTAACTCAGCTGTCTAAGTGTTTCTGACCCTCACAGAGAGAATGGCACGTCTGTCCTGACAGACATCAGTAGTGCCAGATTTTCTCTCTCTCTCCACAAGCACACAAAGCTTTTACTGTACACATGCATATCTGACAGCTGATGGAAGCTTTTCCACCCGATGTTTTCTCTCAGACACAAACGTCTGTCATTCAGCACGACCCAGCCAGACATTTCCAGTCTGCGGGTGGGAGGCTCGAGTTTTCTTCACAAACAGGCTCTGAATGAGTCTTCACAGGTACATTCAAGTCAATCATGGCCAATGTGATGTCACAAAACACACTGTACTGAATCCTCATAACAGTTGCTGAATGATTCATGAGGGAACGGCGGTCAAAAATCAAGTATTTCCGACATAAAACCTCCCACAACGCCGGCAGCCGCAGGTATTAAGCAAACAGACTGTGGAATTAGCTGCGGCTAGCACACCACAGTAAGTTAACAGAAACGTTCGCCAATTACGACAATTAGCGGCTGCTCGGAATGCAAATGTTGCAGTCAGTAAAAGTGGAGGCGAGACGCGGCTACATCAGCGCGCTAATCTGACAGGAAATAACTACATGCCCGACCACTACAGAATGTGTTTAATCAAAACTTTATCTTCACATGCTCTCACATAAAGAAAAACTTTATCTCTAAAAATACTTATGTATGTGGAAACCCAGCCAACAGGCAACGTTCTCATAATGTTGTTATGAACGTCTCACATAACGGCCAACATTCTCTAAAAGTTCTCTCAACATTATCAAAAAATGTTCTTGCAATAAAGTTAGAATAACGTTTTTAAAGTTTTATATCATATATATGAAAAATGTTGAATATTGTTCTTATAACCAAACAATAATGTTTACACAATTTCTAAAAACCTAGACGGTTTGAACTATTCTAGAACATTAAAAATATTTTTTTACCTAATGGAAAGAAACATTCTTACAACTTATAACTGTTAGCTGGGAATGCTGATTGTACATTCCAAGAGTTTTTTTTCCAAAGTTCATGGGTTAAAAACAAGCTCATTTTTTTGTGTGTGGCTTTCACAAGAGCTCTTTTTACAACACACTCGTCCCGTCTTACCGTTTGGCAGACAGTGGCGGCCGTTTCCATAAAATCCAGAGTTACAGTGACAGCAGAAACCGGTGGAATAGTCTGTACAGTGCGAGTTCTGACTGCACTGTGTCTGAAAGCGTTCACAGGTCTCCTTATTATCCGTGGAATACTGGATCACTGCAGGAATCATACACAGATTTGACAGGAAACAGAAATTTAGAAATGGGTTAGTAAAGTAGTAAACATTTCTGAGTTGTTTAGGTAGATAACTACAATTTTGTGATCCCTGGAAAAAAAACTTAACCTAACTCCAATCAAACGTTGCAAGTAAAACAGAAAATTTTAAGCTGCAATTCGTAACCTTTTGAGTTGAAAATAAACAAATATCAGCTGACAAATCACTGAAATGTCTCCTTACCTTACTCTCATTCACAATTTATAATGTAAGTTTATAATAACAATTTAAAATTTATCTGCTGGGTCCAAGTTCCCAGGAAATGTTTGTTGGGCTTCATTTGACATCAACATACACAATATAAAGTATGAAAAGTAACCTGCAATCTTATGATTTAAACAGAGATGGCGGTAGAGAGATGAAAGTTATGGGTTGCAGCTTTAATAACGTTTCTTCATCTGTGCTTTCCTGCCATCCTCAGACACAAAAACATTTGCCGGGAGCGTAAATGTAAGAGAAAGCTTGTTCCAATTTCCCGCACAGATGAAACATACGAAATCCAGCTGAAGGACACGACATTGGCAGACAGAAACAGTCTAGACTGGCCTTGACTTAGAAAAAGATTCTTGACACCAAGGTTTATTTGAAAAGATCAGAGTGTAAAATGAGAGAATAAGAGCAGTGAGCAGATGTAACCAGTTTAAAACACATCTGACGCTCTGGTTCCTGTAAATAATCTGGTAGAGCCTGAAACTAGCGCTACCAACCCCAAGATCACAGGTTCCCACAAATAGAAAAAATAAATACCTGGAATAATAAATCACTGTAGATTGAAATGTTTGCCAAATTAATTACATTTACATTTATGCATCTGGCAGACAGTGTTATCCAAAGCGACTTGAGCAGCGATTTGATCAGTATGTGTGTTCTCTGGAAATCGAACCCATGACCTTTTGGGATGCTCACGCAATGCTCCACCAATTGAGCTACAGGAACACAAATCCATCTGCATCTGGTACATCTGCAATCAATAAATGCATACCACGCAATCATCAACATTAAATTTTTACCTCCAGTGTCAAAGTTGACTTTCTCCTCAACACTGAACACCTGCCCACCAGAGGTGTGTGGTGGGACGTCCTTCACATGGTTCGGGTACACATGCAGGATGGCGTGCTTCGGGTACGGCCGCTGGGGCAGGGTCTCGTCCTCCGAGGGCAGATTAGCAGGTTCTGGCTGAGGAACGTCTCCTGGACCAGATACTGTAGGCTGAGAATTATCAAGGGACGTCTGCTGGTTGAGATCTTCCAACATAGAGGAGTCCTGCTCGGGCTCAAAAAACCCTGCTGTGGTGGAGTCCTGGAAGTCTGGATCTATAGGATATTCTTCCAAATCTGGATATTCTTCCGTTAAAATGGTTTCGTGCTGTGGAAAGACAATGTTCTGGAAGGAATATCTGTTTCCGATGTGAAAGAGCCAAACTCCTGGAATTCCCGTGTTTCCCTTCCTAAAGACGGTTATATTAGGATAGAAATATATTTTAATGCAGAAAACGGTCTATATTTATTATATAATATACATTTTAATGGTAAATGTTTTATCCAAATTAAAAATAAACTGAAATGGGGAAAAAAACACTTAACTATAGACTATAAAGTTTTAGTATGTATTTATATGTATTTTATAGTTAAAGATTTTATTTCATAATTAACTATTTGCTGTTGAATTCTTTTAACACAAGATAATACACCAACCTTACGACTCTGTTTGTAAAGCTAGTCTAGTTGACTTACTGATAAAGGTTCTTGACGGACTGCTCATTGTTACTGGTGACGCTGTAGTATGGACCCTCCGTTCTTGAAAAGAATAAATAGGACACTTCTCCTCTACTGAAGCCCACGCGAGCTGGAAGCTCTATTTCAACATTGTACGATTCTTTGGGTCGTGTCCCAAAAAACTGCAATCCATCCTCTGGATAAAGGAAGACAGCGTATGTGTCCTTCTCATCGTACGCAATAACCACTTGGAAGGTGTTTACCTAGATAACAAAGGACAAGACCACTATTAGGGTTTCTGTTACCCAGAATTCTAAGTAGTTTTTTTTACAATATATCATATATATATATATCAGCAACACTATTCTTAAGTAGCTAATGGAACATTTTAAAAATGTTACAGAATTATAAATAAAATAAAATGTTTGACCTTTTCATAACCAAGCAATAACATTAATATATAAAACTGGATGTTTTTAGAACTTTCAAAAAAATATTTTTAACATTTTGTTGCTTAATGGAAACATTATGGAAACAACCTAAATTGTTAACTGGGCCATCTCCAAGTAGTATAATAATTTTATAAATTTTTATGCAAATACACCCAATTTAAAGACCTTCAAGCGTCAATAACTTTCTATGGTTTTCTGACAAAATGGGCATGTTCTCTGTTTACATAACCTACAATCACTTCTGGTAATCTCCACCATCTAAAACTTCAACTGGAACCCAAATATGGCGTTTTCAACAAATTCACAGATTTTACGAGGCCTTGTAACCCATCAGATATGCCCCCTAAAAGGAGTAAGCTGCTTTAATACTATCCGTTGGCCCCCTTCTGTTGTTTTTCACACCTGGTTATAGGGCACTCAACAGACCACTAAAGAGGGTTTAAAACGTTTTTAAAACTAAGGTTAAAGGTTTAAACTTTAAACAGATAACCCAAAGTGAAACTAAAAGAAAGATGTTTAGATACAAGATTTATTTCTGAATGAGGCCATGGACTACATTGGGAGATCAGGTTGTAGCATCTATAATCGCAAAACATTTGACTCATTGTAACATGTTTAAAAATGAAACAAGATAATGAAGATATTTATTGGAAATTGAATTTGATCTCCATATAACAAGTGTTTCATGGAGGTTTGAAAAAGAGGGCTTGTTGATTTCAGAGGTAAAGCACATTTTAATAAAAGACAAAGCTGCCATACATTCTTGTACATTTTGTAAGTACAAGAAAGTCAATTTGGTCAAACGAGGGATGACTCTGGCAAGAAATCTACAGTGTTTCAACACAAACATCAAGGATGCCCCCTCCCATCCCCCCGTCTCACCCCTTCTGTCTCTCACGTACACACACAGAGGATGTGTGTGAAATTCCTCTGCCCTGTTTAGCAATCCAGGCTGTCTTTGAGAGGAGCTATCACCTCCACTAATCAACCCCCTCATTCCCAAAATCTGGCTTTCAGACAGCCCCGGGCTGCCTAATTCTCAGCATGCATTGCATCTCATCACCACCCAATCCCCTCACCCAACCCTCTGGACTTCAGCTTCAAACTCTTAATTGCAGGACCACACTGCCTCTAAGCAGTGCAGAAACACACCCATAAACCCATAAGATTGTTTAAAGATGTTATAGTACAAAAAATAGGCCCTTATTTAAAAGGGCCATGCTTGGTTTATAGACTTGAGATGGTACCACAAGATCTCCACTGTTCATGGAGCAACACCTTCATAACTTTGTCCTCCTGCCATGCAGGGGCTGGAGAAGACACAGAACCAAATAAAGCTGTAAAAATCCCAAAGGAAAACAGAAGGGGTCGTCCAGAGATTTCCACCATTAGGACCCCCCGAGCTTATCCAAACTATCTGCAGAGACACGGGCCGGAAACATAGTAAATCAACTCAAAGATGCGCTTTCTTCAAACAACCCCCGTGGCTTGAAGCTTTTCTCTTGCAATTAAGTGAAATTTAGTAAGCAAACATTGCTCAAGAGTTTAAACATCACTGAGAGCATGAGAGAAGCAGGACTGTATGTTGACTGGACTTTGACTTCCCAGTGGGAAGCCA
>JAZGTK010013353.1:0-14367 GCA_036877625.1 Ambastaia sidthimunki | reverse complement strand
GGAGAGTTTCCTTGACTCCCTGTTGTTTAAAACCTGTAATTTATGGCTTGCAAAGAGGCCACACTTAATTTCTCCTCTGTGGTTTGAGAGGGAGGGAGACAGGCTCTCCCTTTTCTGTGGCTTGACATTTTAATAGGGGTTTTGGGAGAACTGCACCATCTCAATCTGGTCCTGACCCAATGGGCACTTGATCATTGTTTCCTCGTTTTAAACGCACCGTGTTACCTTGAGGAGGAAAAGATGCTGAATGTAAAACGGAACTGGGAATTGGCAGTCCTTGTAAATATTCTGTTCATGGAAATGTGTTGCTAATTGTTCCACCACTAATCCTGAGAGCTGCGTGTGTGTCTAGCCGTGTGTGTGTGTGTTCTTGTGTAACATTTTCTTTAAATTAAGGATTGTTTAGTTGAAGTGAAAACAAAGTATTCAGTAGGATTTCTGGTTTTGTTCACGGTTTTAAGGGCAGACACATGCAGCTAATGTGTCTAATTTGTCTACTTGATCAGAGCAGACCTTAAACCCATTTTTGAGTATGAAAGAAAATGTAGTTTTTGTTTAATTAGCTGTATTGACTGTTGCATCATTGGATTTGACATGCGGAATATAGATTGTACCTTTGACACTCACAGTCTGTGTGTGTGTGTTGGTGTGTATGTGTGTGTGTGTGGGAGAGCGATCCCTGTCCCACACAGAAACAGATGTGCACCATCCTCCCTTATTTTTCTATGTGGGGGGCTTGTCAAAATTCAGCCAGTATTTACTGCATTACATAGATCAAATCTCCCATCAGTCCAGCTAAATGACATCCTGCTGCAGGTTTTCTTTTGTTCTGTGAACTCTGCTGTTGTAAACAGACTCAAATTTATTCTCACACACCCAATGCGTTTTCTAAAGAAATTAAAGGATTTTTTACTGTCTGACGATGGCTTAAAATTTCTCTTTTCTGATTCTGTCTCACTTCTTCTGCTTCAGACTTCACAGACATATACAGCATTTTATGACATCATAGACATGTTAACAAAGTAAAGATTGTGTTTGAAATGTACAGTAGGCAGCTGCCTTATACCAGCTTTTACTTACATTGTAAAGCAACAGTGTATCTTTCCTTTATGTAAAAAATCATCCAAAATGACAGAGAGAAAAGGTGTTGAAAGAAATTATGAATAATATTAGAACAGTATTCTAAATAAATTCTAGTTGAAGATTATTTTATCAATTTTTTGTATCATATGTATTTTTATGCTTGTTAGAATATTGTATATTATGATTAGCAACATGCTGACTTTAAAATGAATGAGAATCAAGTTGCACATGTGGACATCATATGAGACGGCTTGTTTCTGTTGGAGTTGTTGATTATATAGAGTAATCAGTTTCATATATGCTGATTTAAACAGCTGCTGTCTATGCAGACAGTAGATTGCGAGGCACCTCAACTGAAAACAGCTTTTATTTCCATATTTCATCACAGGTCCATTAAGTTTCCATCAACCTGAACAACAGCATCTGATACGGGAGAACATGCTGCAGAGAGTGACCCCACAGGAGATGTTTTGCGGGCGAGCGCGGGATGCCAAGAAAGCTAAAACAAACAGCCATCAACACTCCATGCACCCGCAGTGGCGATCGGGGGTCGGCTGCCGAGATCTCTTCGTACTCGTATATCACGCTTCTCTCTCAGCACAGACTTCAGGACCCAGATGCGTTCAGTCTGATCATGAGTGTGAATCCACAAACAGCTGACAAAGCATCCATCTTTCTCCCCTGGTGTGCTCCACTAGTGGACAGAGCAGAGAGAAGATACTTCCACATCCTGCATCATTTACATCTCCTGGGCAGCTGGGGAACACCCCCACTGCCCCAAACGGCCCCCAGCAGTCCTGTCAGTGCAGGCCACTTCGCCTCTGGGTTGTCTCTGTCCAGATCTGAAACCTCCATAAAGTTTGGTCCCTCACTGCAGGACTTTAAATCTGTGCATTAAAACTGCTGAACTGTATTGGAATGGTTCACAGAAGCACAATGGTCTAGAGACTGTGGAGTCCGGCATGGAGGCTCATCATCTTTAATACTGCACATCCTTTGCTTTTTTATCTTATTGTGACTTTGAGTATGACCCACTTAGGTGCAGTGCAAATTATTTACAGCTTTACAAAACTCTTTGTACAGCATCTGTGGCCTGCTGTAAATTAGCACAGACTTTGACTACTCACTTAGTTTGAGATAATGGATGATAAACATGTTTACATTAATACAGTTAGCAAGACTGAATGGCTCAAAAGAAGAAATATGTAACTTACACTTGTAAAATAATTTTTTCACTAAAGAAAAGTAATAATAATTTAAGATATTGTGGGAATTACTTTTTTATTTGAGGTTGGAGGTGCTTTTCTATGTGGATGAATCTAGTAGTTTTTTGTATGCAGTTCATTTCAAATTTCAAATTGCTACAATTTAGTAAGAATAGAAAAAAATGACTTTTACAGAATGGTGTAGTTTAGGCATATGTCAGTGGGGGCTAATTGGGCCATACAAAGCCAAACCTTGACCCCTTATGGATGTGATACAGGACCAAATACCAAGCAGTAAAAGTTGTACATGTATTTTTTTATTGAAGGTTATTGAAAAGTTAGATATAATTTTGCATATGAGTGTTTTACTTAAATAATGTAATTATTATTGATGGTAACTTGGGACACATTAAGAGGACACTCTGATAACTTGTAGATGAACAGCCTATTAGACATATAAACAGGGGTGATATATCATGGTGTGAGAAACTAACCTAATCACCTTTCCTGAACAGTAAACACTAGAGTAAATAAAAAAATAACACAACTGGACAATAACAGCTCAGCGGTGCCTCCTCAGAGAGTTTATACTGGCTAGGTGTGTAAAAAATAGCATCTTTTCGATAACAGAGCAGATGCAGGCATCAGGGTTTCCACACCTTCTGTCATCCCCAGGTAACAGTGTTGATTTCTTGTGAGTCAACCTGCCTGAGTGAGTCTTTGATGTCAGTCTGTTTGATTGGCAATATGTCAATAATAGACTTGGAGGAGTTACTCTCTGTACGTGGTTTGAATCGGGAATGCTGGAGACAAATTAGTGTGTCCGATGGTTCTTGCGCTGAACAGGGGTTAGACATTCCTGGGAGGAAATCCCATAAGCGTCAGCTGGGAGATTGATAACAGGATTAAAGGTGTATTTTTTGTTCATCTAGCTGAAAACATCTAAATGCTGACACTGATAAATAACAAAGACAGAGAAATATCGGGAAAGAGTAAATTAATGTAAATTGATGTTTTTTACATTATCAGCCTTTTTCTGTAAACTCTTGAATGGTTTTAAATTGCATTTTTTGATAGAAAACTTGTGTATCTCAAAAACAAGCTGGAAGCTCTCAATATGTCTTAATCTTGTTTAAGGTTTTAGTCTCACTGTATTGGCCACACCCCCTCTTGTAGCTCCACCCCCTCCTTTTTCACATGGAGCAGAACCAACAGAAAACATTATTTATTTATTTTTTGACACCAAAAGCAAATATATGCAAGTAAATCTCATTTCTTAACAATAGAAAAGTTTTCTTAAAGGCACAATGTGTAATAATTTTGCATTAAAGTGTCTAAAAAACACTGTATTATATATTTTGTTTTGTTTTATTGCATTATCACAAATGTTTTCAAGTATTTGTAAATGCAGAGAAATTTGCAATTTCAAATAGTGGACCCTTGTCACTTGTCGCCTGTCAATGACATAATATTTGCGTTATTATGAGTTTTTACTTGTACTGCTGTAGAAACCATGGCAACACAGTTGCTCTCATGATGAAATGTGGGAGTAGTTAGTAGTTTAGCACTGTTGTTGTTTCACACAGTCATCATGGACAACAATTATTCATTATCGTTTGCAGCAGGTTCTGTTGCCAAACATAAGTCCATGAAACTTAATTGTACAGGTGAATTAAATGACCTAAAAAGAGCTTTGGACAAGAGGAGGTATTAAATGAGCATCAACATCAGTTAATAAGTGTTAGGTTATATATAAACAGTATGTCAGCATTTTTGCAAATGCTGTTGGTACATTCAAATGTACTTTTGTATGATTGTTTTGGACTTGTAATACTGTGCTGTGTTACCCTGCCATTTAATCGATAAATAAAGTGACATGCACTTGTAATAATTTTGCCCTAAAAATTACGTTATAGCTAATTGATTTTAATGAAATAAAAACATGGGATCACAACAGCTCTAAAATTTTATTTTATTATCTCATCCAGGAACATGATTTGTGAGTCCCATCAGATTTCCATCAGCAGTGGAGATAACAAACTCTCACATAACACAGAGCTGCGCCTCTGTTATTGTTTTAAATACATAACCTCTATATATTGTGTCTTTAACATGTTTTCAATTGTGTGTTGCTGGGTGTCTCTTTTCTACTTTAGTGCCAACCTGCCTGCAGCACTATTACACTGTGGCCCTGTTGTTGCTGACACACAAAAGAACTCTGTCCTCATACCAGCAGCTTGTAATCTCTCTCATTCTAAGTGCAGCAAGATTCTTAAACCACAGAAAAATAATACATTCATTTCCACCTGAGAAATGCACAGTTAAAAACACACAGAAAGAGTCGTATGTGTAATGGACGCCTCTGTCAAATGAACTGACGTTAAAATGATTATTACTAAAACTTTTAACAAATTTTAACATCTTGCTGATGTTTTTTTACAGCAGGAGCAAGACATTTACAAAGGCATAAATCTAGATGTTAATTAAGGGTGTTTATTTGAGACCAAACGATCATTGTTGATATGTGGGAACTTGGCGGTCAATTAGCTTTTAAAACTTTAACTTTCTAGTTTTAAAGTCAACATATTTTGTTGTCTGTGGAAGTGAAGCCCAAACAGAAACATGCACTTTATTGATTTTAGCTTTTAGGTTGTATTAGGTTCTGAAGGTGTTTACATCTGTGTTTGTATATTTGCATGACATTATTTCTTGCCTGAGGATATTTCATTCATAATTTTGGATACTTTGGATAATGTTTGGATACTAAAAAAAATACTGATGTCACATAATGAAAAATACTTTAGACATTAACAGTTTGTGTCTGTGACAAGTTTTTCAGATTTTAAATGTAATTTAAAATGTTTTTGTGTCATGTACAACTAGCCAAGACATGGCAGAGATCCAGTTAAAATCTGTTACAAAGAATATAATCCTCTCATATAATGACTAGTGAATGTTCTGCCAAATGATCTTACTAACGGAATGTAAACAAATGTCCTCAGAAATCTGAGATTTTAAAAGATTATACAGTGATTATACAGTTACCAAGGTTCAGTTTTCCTTTTGTCAATACACAGCATTAGCTGTACTGTTCTAGCTTGATCAACAGTCTGTTCTGTTCTGCTGAATCTGGTGATTACAGAATAAACCAAATCTTCACTTGTGTGACACTGCAGACTCACACCCATCATTTCTTGTGAGTTCACATACACACACATAAAAACAGTTTCACTAAATGCAGTCTTGGTTTAAAATCTGAATTATATATCCACATATTCACAGTCTAAATCAGCTTTTGTTTATGTGATTATTTTTATTTGGGATATTGTCTAAAGTTTCTTATTGTTAAGTATGATGATATATGGTATTTAACTTTGATAAGATATAAGAAATGTGAGGAATTGTTTAGGAATTCTCGTTGTTTTTAACATTATTTAAGTAAGGGAAAACTAAAACCAGATCCTTGCATAATCTTATTTATTTATTTAAAAACTTGAAGAATAATGTCTTTCTGCTCTCATCGGCCCATTTCTGTATATTTTCAAGCAGATTTTTCATTGACCATAGCAAATGACTTTCCCTGAAATGTTTTTCTGCTCTGATGGCTCAAAAACAGTCTGAAAGTCATGTGATTAATGTTCCCTCAAAGTAACAGATGTGCTAATGAGTCTGAGGACAGAACTGGATGCGAGTCTGGAGTCCAGGAACAGATAAAGGGATTTAGTTAAAGGAAATGGGTCACACCTTGATTAATTCCTAGTGTCTGGCCCATTACTGGACTGAGAGGTCCAGAAAGACTTTTTAGTCTGAAGACACATCCAAAATGTATTAAAAAGAAATATTACAGCTACATTGCATGGCTCAGAAGTTTTATTACTTAGTGAGAGCATGGTATTATTTACAATGGTTAAAGATGAATGCAGAAAAATGTTCTGTAAAGACTAATGATTGTTGAATGCAGCACTGTGACCTAAACTTCAGCCTAATTAATTGCATGCAATAAAAATGGTTAAAACAGAAATATTTAAAAAACTGACAGCATATTCATTAAATGTTATTTTCGTTTAAAAACAGTCCACACTGACCATGTTTTTAAGGTTACCCTTTCACTTTTTAACTGTAGCTGTAGTATAAAGTACAACAAGGCGAGACTCCAGTATGTGATCAATGTAAAAGTTGCATCATGGGTAAAACACACAATTACCTGCAGAGGGTGAAGTTTGAATTATTGAACCATCCTGCATTGTATCTGGGTAATATTTGATTGTCAAAGGAACTTGCCAAATAAACATCATAGTGAATTCTCAAACATTTTAGATTTAAAATGTACACTTTTATAATGACACAAGCTTGAAGTTTTTCTGACCAAAAACAGACAGGATAGTGCTCAGAAAATTTGTTTAAATAAAGAATCATCTTCTTTGTGAGCACCAGTGGCACGGAAATTACTCACATCAGCTTTAATAAAAAGTTTCCTAAAAAGACATTTAAAATGACACGCCAGATGGGCAGAGTGACACATTTCATTTAAGCGAGATATGAGGGAGAGTGTTTGTGTGTGGCTGTGTCAGTGATTTTAAGGAGCACCTGAGGGGGTTTTCAGCTGAGGGTTCACAAATGTTTCCAACAGAAGCTTGATTTACAGCTCCAGCAATTTCACATCAAGCAAGCTACATTTCAGCCAGCGTTTCCATGACGCCCAGCCTGTGATGTCACACTGATGTGGGATACAACTATGACATCACAAGATAAGCGTCATCGAAACTTTATGTTCCGACCTGTCAGATTCTTACACAAAGATTTCCATGACAACCTGCAGCTGTGTGTGATGAGTCAGTCAATTCATAATGTTTTAGCTTCTCAAATTAGTAAATTATTATTGCCACCTCCTTCCCTTCCCTCTCGTTTCTCAACTCCTCTCACATAAAGTCAGACTCCATCGTTGTAAATGAAGTGACGTTTGCTCCACTGAAGTGTAAATCTCCCATTTTATCTTGTTCTTTTTGAACGAGAACCAAACTGTGGTGCAGGATCCAGCTCTTACTCTCAGAACTGAATTCCAATTCAGAGTGCTCATGTTTCATTTTAATTGGCAAATGGCAGAGTGGCGCACAGCTAACTTTTTACACAGCCTAAGTCATTTCTGTTGTGTGTTTGTGAGGAAACAGTTATAAGCTTAATTCTGCTGTGTTTAAGTGTGTAAGAAACTCGCTGCTAAACATACTGCATCTGTTCGACAGACAAACAAAAACAAAACTGGTTTGAGATGAGTTTATTGTGTTGTTTTAGTGATAAAATGTTAGTTCATTTGAAACCCAATATTCTGTCATTATTTCCTCACCATCATGTCATTCCAAAACCCAGTCTTTATTCTATCCTGCTGCGTCTAAAAGCTGGATATCAGAAACAGGACATATTTAAAAGGCCTAATTCTTTTCCCATAATACACATCTCCTCACGTGTTGTGCTTTTGCTCAGATCAGATAACTTCAATTAGTGTAGAAAAATATAATTTATCCACGGGTCCAGTCATTTTGTTTATTATGATGTCATTCTGTGACTGACAGTTCTGGGGGACTGAGGTCATTTTTCTGCTTTCTTTTCAGATTTACTTAGACAAAACATTTTCCTAATGGCTATTTTCAGTTTTTCAGCCTAACAGCCATTTCTTACAGTTAATCTCCCTCTAATGCTGAGGATACTGAGTTCAATCCAAACACAGAAACAGCCACCAATGAAAATCCTGCCATTATTTACTCATCCTATCGGTGTATGCAGTTATTATTACTGTCTAACACAAAATCTTATTGTAGGTCTTTTCCGTATGACACTTCATAATGACTGTCTGTTAAAATGTGCAGTTGTTTTATATAGGCATCTGTATGTTTGAATGTATGCATGAAAGAGGCAGGGTTACACTGAGTATTGTTAACTGGAACTTAAATAGCCTTCCTGAGGTGTCGTGAGCTCCAGCTGTATTTAACATGCCTGTTAACAGTCCAAACCATCAATCTAGTAGCAGATAACATGTCTGACTGTATATGTACCGCATTTCACCATTTCAGACGAGAGAGAGAGTAATGGGCGAGCGATTGAAGCAGTGTAAAGATTATGTGTTAGTGAGACTAACACTGAAAAAGAGATCAAAAAGAAATCGGAAGGAACAGAGCATGCAGAGAGAGGGAAAACATGAAAAGGGAAAAAGGTATATGATTTACTGTCCATATGTCACCAGTTAAACATTCGAGGCTACCAGCGCAAAACCAGGCTTGAATCATGAATGGCTTGCAGATTTTTGCTCTGGCTGTGCAGGATAAGTGCGGGTTCACAAGGTGTTTAGTGGAGAGCTACACCAGCCAAGTATGATCTTACTGGCCTCCCATATTAATGCTCATTCAGGAAGGACCTTTATTGCAGAGCAGAAGGAGAGCTCAAGCCAGCTGTGAAAACACCATTAAAGAGGCTTTAGTACTCATTTCACGAATACTTAAAGTTTACTTATTGAAAAAAAGAGTGAAATTAATGGACTATGCCTAGGCTTTTCCTTATTGTTCGTCCACGGGCTTTGACTTCCAAACAAATCCACGGGGGCAGGGATAGGCCTCTGTGTGCAGGCGTCCAGTGAAACTCAATTCCAATAAGTTCCAAGAACAGAGACTGTTTTATTTTTTTGCCTTCCTCTTTTGGGGGGGTGGGAGGGGTGTGTGTGTCCTGGGATAGCCATTTGGCCAGTTCAAAATTGTGAGTTCACTTCAAAGCGATAGGTGTTTGAAATAAAAGTGTTAAACAGGTGTATTAAGAAGTGCACCACGAGCCATGGTAAGATCTTAAGACAATAAGTTTGTGTGTTTTAGCGAATTGAGAAAACCGTACCTGCAGTGTATGAGGAAGGAAACTGTATTCTCACCTCTCAGTGCAGATTAAATGACTGAGGGACAACAAAGAACCCCCTGTGCCCACAGAGAAACAGCCCAACTCTGTGATAGTGTAACAAGTGGACTGAAATGGGTTTGTGAAGATGTGATTTTCCTTGATTTTCATTGAAACATTGTCTGAAACTGCCTGTGTCTGTTTATTGTAAACATATAAAAAACAAATTTTTTACTGTAGTGTTTTTAACATTACTTTTTTAACATGAATTAAAGCTTTTTGTATTAATTAGACCTAATAATTTAATTAATTTTTTTTAATTTAATTTAATTTAAATTTTGCCAACTATATTTATGCTGTTCTTATATTTATACAACAATATTTATAACTTTATACACATCTATAACTCTATCTCCTGATCTGTGTGTCACACCAGGCTTGAAAAAAAAGCTTTATTGCTTTGTTAAATACAGGGTGGGGTCTGAAAAAATTAAGAATCAGTGTTTTGTATACACAATCAATCAAAATGAAAAATATATTTATTTTATTTCAACATAAAATGTTTTGGATGGTAAATTCAGTTACACAAATTAACAAAAAAACATATTACATGCACATAAAAAGATAATGTTGTCTGATGTGAGGAGATTTGATTGGATGTTATGACAGGAGTTGCGTAATAAAAGAATAAAGCCAGAGGGGTAACGTAACCCCCCTCTCCCAACCATTCCATACGATATTCCAACAGCAAAAGCTTTGCTGGGGTAAAGGACAGCGCTGAGCATCCAGACTTGGGAATGGGCTTCTCACATCTGGAACGTGTTAGGATATACTTCTTTATTGAGCCTTGGAATTCCAGCATTACATGAGAAACAATCCCACCCATGCACTTTACTGTACTCTCCTTTCATATCTGCACACTCCGTCTCCCAAGAAGCCTAACCTGAGCCAACCAGGGGATTTGGTTTTGAGTCTGGTTTACTGACCTCTGTGGTCTGAATGAATGACCTGCTGGGCTTATGTGAGCTAGAGGGCATCCATGTATAAGTTATAAATCGCTGGTATTGCAAGAGGATCAAGGATCATGAGTCTGATCCAGGGATGCTCCTGGTTTATAGTAACAGGGTCTCCACGCACTTCTGTTTTTATCCGAGCGTTACCGCTAAAAATGATGTGGGAATGATGAAATTTCCTGAGTCCTCCGAGGAAAGAGGGGGAAATGCCCAGTGGCATTGTGGGATATTCGGAAAGCCAAGATCAGGTCCTGTATTTTGATTTGCTGTGGCAGATGGTCCCTAAGGCTCGACTGGAAGGGTCATATATTACTCTGCTATCATATCAGCAATACTGCATCTCCATGCGGATTTCCAATGTTTCAGCACTACTGACAAATACATGCATGATATTTTATGACCTGTCAGTAAATTGTACATACTGTTTTGTGTGTGTTTGCAATGAATAGGAGAAAGTATGGTTTCTTGTGTGTGTTTGTGTGTTTACAGTAGGTTGTATGGTTATCCATGTTATCTTTTTATAATGTTTGTTACACAAGCAATAATTGTAAACACACTTAAAATACCAAATACTTTCAATAAATAATTTCAATATTTATTTTTTCCAAGTTATTTTTAATGAAACTTTAATGGTGTAACCATGAGCAAGCATTAAGTATTATTAAAACAATGTATGGGGGTATAATAGTGGTTACAACGGTTTATAGGAACATTGAATTATAAGCTATTACTGCATTAGATTCTTTAGAATGCCTTTAAAATGCATTATATATACAAGCTTTATAGACAGTGTTACAGAAGATTTTAAGCACCTTGCAACAGAGAACTTTCCACTGACTATGCTAAGATTGACTCTTAAGATAAATAATGCTGTCTAAAATCACTTTAAAATTCTTTTGCCCTACGAACGATTTCAGTAAATCCTCATCCCAGTCCATAACCCAAGCATTTATTGTTCAGTGATATTTCTGGCTTAGCGCTTTGGCATTTTCAGCATCCCTATAAAACTTGACCGGTTGATGTTACACTGTTGATTTATGGAAAATGATAAACTTGACTGCACTGAGTTGATGTGATTTTCTCATGCACCTTCTACTTGTAACAGAACACACAGCAGGAGATACACAAGAAAATGAAATTAGGAAAGTTAAATGACTTAGGGCAGTAATCGCCCATAAACCACTCAAGTAAGTTCAGCAATTACAGTTAACATTGCCAATATCACCGGCAAACTAATTCTGTTGACTCTGTTTATCAAATAACATTCTTTTCTCTTGCAAGAGAATGCCAGTAGCTATTTTAATATGTGTGTGTGTACGTGTAAGCCTGCCAGTGTGTGTGTGTGTTCTGAACTGTAGTCTAGATTAAATGTTTTTGAGCCTTTCTGTGCATCCACAGTTCCACAGAATGTATATGTATACTTCTATGTATACTTCAGTATTACATCTGCCAAGTCATGTTAGTGGAGGGGAATTTTAAATTCACAGACCCAACATTGTTGCACATCACTGTTTAAAAAGATACTGAGCATGACGCTTCATATTACAAATAAATGTCTTTGGACCATTTACTGAATAGGACATGAAAGAAAAATAAGCAAAACACACGCAGAACACTACAGGTCAAACCAGCTTTGTTGGTCCACTCTGACAAAGGACAAATGTTGCCTGGCTATTATTTCTGTTCAGAGATTATCAGTCTTTCTTCTTTTCCCAGGAGCTGTGCCCACTGTTAACAATGACATCATTTCCTCTTACTAGAGTTATCTTGCACTGTGACTTCCTGTGTGAGGAACTGATGTTCCCCTGAGAAGGTGTAACTTTCTGTGCATATGTGTGTGCCAGACATTATCCTTTTGTCATGATCCTTTTATCATTATTAAAAAATGAATTTCTCTTGCGTAGAAATTTATAATAAAATTAATTGCATTTCATACTGTACTGATTTGGATTAAGTACCTACATATGTTTACATGACATATTTGTAACACAATATATGACATATTTGCATTGTTTTTCCTCTTCCTCTGCTGTTCAAATGCTAATCATAAGAGTCCGTCATCGCCCCCTCGTGTGAGTATGAATGAAACATAAGCACTTGTTAGAGTGTTTAATGAATTGCTGAATGATTTAGTGAAAAATTAACACAAAACATCAAAGTCAAGTAAATATATAAGAATTTATCCATATTTCTGAAATAGCTAATGGAGTTGAAGGATACGTTTTACATACTTATTATTTTTAATTTAAAAAACTGATGTTTAGTGATAACCTGATCATCTGCTAGTAATAAAAAACAAGAATGTTCATTAAGAGAGAGTGTCTGTGTGTGTAAGTGTGTGTGTGTGTGTGTGTGTGTGCAACAGAGAGAGATAGAGTACCCTGGTGTATTGTGACAGAAGAAAAGCAGAATGGGCTGTGAGGAGGGGTCAGGAAAAGGAAATAAAGCTTTGTGCACAAATTGACCTCCAAGATAAAGATCACCCTGTACAGTGTTTAATCTGTTTTCTTTTCTGTGGACAATTAGTGCTGTAGAGAGCATTTACCTCTATTCCCTGCCTGAGCTATGTGTGAGGACACTGAAATAAGGAGGACATTCCCCATGTGAAGACCTTCTCTAATGCCCTGAGTGCTTTTTAAAGGTCACTTTGGTACTATTAGAAGTCTTGATTTGTGCAGATATCCTCACATGTGATAGTCAGACATAGCGCTTTTAATGTAGAAAAAACAATATCAAATTCAATTTAATGAATTAATCCAGAAATTAAAATATTGTCATAATTTACTCACTAGCTGATATTCTTTAATTTAACACAAAAGTCTCAGCCAATGAGAATGTGGCCAGATCTTACTGTTGGGTAATTCTTTCATACACTAATACTCAGAATATCTTCAGTCACAGCCTTTTCTAATTTAAAAGACAGAAAATGCAAATAATATGGCAACCTTGGTCACAAAGATTTTTCTGATCAGTGAATTCAATGAACATTTAATAGCACCTCAGTTGTAGTTTAGTTTAGAATTGCGTTAGACCAAATGACAATTCAACCCATTGAATTCTGTTGCAACCCATGCATTCTATTGCCAGTTCTGCAGAGAAAATCACTAAAACGACTTATTCACTCATGGAGTGACGATCTGATTAGACCGCAGCATCTTCTCTCCCTCCACAGATGAGTGTAAGTTTCATCTTTACTAATTGATACATTCCAGTCCTGTGCCTGTATGCAAAGAGCCTATACCTTGAGCCAATTTAACTGTTCCACTGCCTGAGTTTTAATTGAGTCCACATTAAAATTTACTTATAAAATAATAATGGGCTTCCATGCAAATGATCCCATCCCAATATTGCCACGGCTGGATTTGCATATGCACAAGCAGCATGGGAGTTCAGAAATCAATATAGATGATTAATAATATATTGGGCCGCAGGAATAATTAAATTTATTTCATGCAGAAACTCACTCAGGCTTGGCAAGCGAAAGGTGCCGTTTGCCACACATTAATTTAATACAAGTTGCCTGGATTGCGGTTTCAATTACCAGGATCGAAATAATAGAGTGTGTTAAAAATTACACTTTCAAATATATGTTATTTCATTTCATTTGACTGAATACATTTAGGGATTAATCCCCCTTTCTTTCAGCATTAACATATTGCGGTAAATTGCTGAATGAAATTATTCCTTACAGTCGGCAGTTCCCATTTGAATATGGCAGATCGTATCAGTTGGGTTTAAATAATCAACATCTGCTCTCTTTCACTCTGCAGAGCGCTGCCCTGCTTTTGACAGACACAAACACAGCAATACATACTCAATAACTACCGTATGATAAATAATTTCAGTCTGAAAACAAAGCTTCAGAAGTTTGTGCGTAAATAACACACTGCTTTAATGATTCATAAATTGACCAACTTTTTTATCTCGCTTAAATGAGATAATTTGGCAAAATTTCATCAACTGCTCTTTTATGACAGTCTTGGGAAACTCTGATTCTCTGTAGAGTGATTTGGCTGTAGTGTGTCCTTCACTAAACCCCATTATAGCATTATAATGTCCTAGATTATTATCATGACTCTGTTAACAACTTTGCGATATTAATGTTAAGCCTAAAACGATTCAGAGAACCTCAATCACTTTAATGAACGTTTTGCAGGTGGCTGCTAAAACCATTTACTGTGTTTGTAACCTGTTTA